>WJXA01000432.1:0-51147 GCA_014282245.1 Rhododendron simsii | reverse complement strand
AACCAATTGTACCCATTCCCGATGAATCCAGTATTTCAGTATTGGAATTTGAGCCAACGACGGAGCAAATAGAACTTAAAGAGTTAAGGAAGGCTGTGGAGAAAATGGGCCAAAAAAATGGATACGCAAATGATCCAAATGGGGGCTTTAACACAAAAGATGGATAGTCTCCTTGCCTTCATAGTCTCGGATCCAAAGCAAAATGCTAAGGAAGACATGGATGAAGGGCGTTCACCCCCAAAGATGAAGCTCTTCGAAATGCTCAAAGGCCTAGCCGAAGTAAGCAAGCACGCAAAGATTCCGGTGCTACAATGAACCCTCAACTCAGTAGCAAAACCAAATCAAGGGCATTCTCCCATTTCTCTAAACCACAATCCCTGGTTTATGAAAAGCTCCTCAAAGCTGGCCTCATCGAGTTGCTCCCTCCAGCTCCTCTCCCTCAAAAGCTCTCAGCATCCCATAACCTAGGTACCTTCTGCATTTTCCATCAAATGCCTGGCCATAACACAAACGACTGCATCCGTCTTCGCCATGCTATCCATGACCTCATTGACAACAAGGTCATTAAGGCACCTCCTTAACCAAAGCCAGACCCCATGCCCAAGTGCAATCCTTGTATCAGTGCTGCCTTCTTCAGCAAAGAGGAGTAAAATGTCAAGATCTGAGCAACTGTCCGACTTTCCACGAGTTTTAGAAATCTTCAAAGTTTCGAGTCAAGTTTTCATCCTTGTTACGTCAGTCAGTACTTCAAGTCTTTCATGCTTTCACTTTCATGTCTGTATGTTGTCCAAAAAAAAAAAAAAATCAAAACAGAGAGTCAGTTTCATAATCTTGAACTATGTTGTGACCTGATTCCTTTACAGAATACGTAGGTAGCCTCACCCTGAGGACCGGTCATGAGCATTCGAGTCAATCCCAAGATTCGGTCATAGTCTTTCGAGTCAATCCCTACTGGTTCGTCCACTGTCTTTCAAGTGTCACGTATTTGTGTCAAAATCATCTTATAAACTCAGGCTTTTGTGATTATCCTCGGCCCAATTTGGAATTGTTTTTCGCTATCACTTGAGAATCATAATAATCACTTCAAAACACGAGATGATTTTTGATTGAACCATCACCCCATGCAAAAAGAACAATTTCAAGGGATCGCTCCCCGATGCCATTCTAATGAACAATGCCTTAACTCTGAAAAAAAAAAAGAGAGAGAAAAAAGAAGAAAATATCGCTAGGTCAAAAATCTCAAATCTGACCTAGGCAAAAGTTGGAGCATGCAAACAAAAGCCTCTCAATGAGCATCTAGGATTCAGTTGTTAGGTTGTTCAATCTAAAATGAAGAAAGGCTATCGTTTCTTTCATCCTACGCATAAAGATATATCCTTTGACAGCCTTTTTGAGCCACAATCAAATTCTTTGAAAAGAACCCAGCAAGCTAGCTATCCCTCGCATCGGGGTGAAATGAAAAATAAAAGTGCCAGAAAAAACTTTGAGATTCAAAGTATCAAAAGGGTGAAAATGCCAAACAAATCGAGATTCAAAGCATCAACAGGATGAAAGTGCCAAACACACTAAAAGGCATTGAAGGCATAAGAAAGCAAATGAAAAATGAAAAGAAGGCACCTACAATTCAAAGATAGCTGCTAGCTTCGAAAACCCAAAAGAAAGTGAAATTTTTGAGCCTAATATCCTTTCTTTGTCAAGCCCAGACCATGGCCCACATTACAACCCAAAAAAGTCCTTTTAGATTGGAAAGCACAACTTGATAGCAAGAATCTTGGGTGTTACATTAAAGGGCATCAATACATCGAGGCATTGTGCGAAATCCACATCAATCAAGGCGAAAATTCAAACGGGGACATGGGTCATCATTAGCAACTTGGTTCATGATAAAAACTCTTGTGTTTTGATCAATTGATGGAGGAAAACAAATTTCCAAGGGAAAAATCACAGAAACCTGGTTTGTCGCAAATAATGGGACCTGAATCCTATTTTCTTCAAAGAGTCAAACTCTCCACCCAATCAGAGGCACTATTTAAAAATTGCTTCATTCATAAACGGTATATCCCTCCTTCTTATAGTTGAGTCAACATAGTCTTGTCAAAATCCATCCCCTTTGCTAAAAGGTCAAACCAGTGGTCTTAGTCTTGTCAATCCTAAACTCGTGAAAGTCACCCTTGAGAAAAGCTCGTTAGGCTGTATTCATAGCCTGGATTGCGCTTGGTCAACTGCTTGTCAAAACCATAGACTGGGGGGTCGTTCCTCACTGAGATACATCGGCTCAATATCTCTACCGGGAAAAGCAAATTCAAGACTCAAACCCTGGCCAAAGGCAAACCCCTGCTCAAATCCGGCACGAAATCCAACCCAAATTTGATGTTCCTGAGAATGTCAGTCCACTACCCAAAGACAGTAAAGCAAATAAGGTGCTCAGACACGTCCCCTGTTTTTTAAAAGAATATCATCATCATCGTTGTTGTTCGGTGTCATAGGCGAATCTCGAATGATTGTTCAAAAGTCAATTCCAAGATCAATCCACGATCTTTAACCTTGTAGCTTATCTCAAGCTATGGTATAACCGACCAAGAAGCCTTTTAGTCTTTCGAGCTATGGTTCATCCTCTGGCACTGCACTTTTTCTAGCACTTCGGGACTCGCACTCAATCAACACTTCGTCCTCTGGGACTGCACTTTGTTTCTCACTTTGTCCTCTGGGACTGCACTTTGTCAAACACTTCGTCCTCCGGGACTCGCACTCTATCTGCACTTCGTCCTCTAGAACTTACTTTTGTCATACTTGAATTGATTTTACATGCTCACGTGACATAACATATCAACTTGCATCATCATTCATGAGTCTCTTTCAAAATTGAAGATTCTTTCAAAATTCAAGCTATTCAAATTCAAGACTCCTTCAAAATTCAAACTTTTCAAAATTCAAGCTATTCAAATTCAAGCCCCGAGCTATTCAATTCAAGTCTCTTTCAAAATTCAAGCTTTTCAAATTCAAGTCTCTTCCAAAACTCAATTCCAGTGTCTTTCAAAATTCAAGCTCTCCAAGTTCAAGCCACTTCCAAAAATTCAAGCTCTCAAAATTCAAGTTATTCAATTCAAATGTCTCTCAAAATTCAGGCCCCAAGCTATTCAAATTCAAGTTTCTCTCAAAATTCAAGCTATTCAAAATCAAATTTCTTCCAAAATTCAAGCTTTTCAAATTCAAGTCTCTTCCAAAATTCAAGCTTTTCAAATTCAAGTCTCTTCCAAAATTCAAATCTCTTTCAAAACTCAATTCCAATCTCTTTCAAAATTCAAGCTATTCAATTCAAGTGTCTTTCAAAATTCAAGCTCTTCAAGTTCAAGCCGCTTTCAAAATTTCAAGCTCTTCAAAATTCATGCTATTCAGATTCAAGTCTCTTCCAAAATTCAAGTTTTTCAAAATTCAAGTCTCTTTCAAAATTCAAAAATTCAAGCTCTTCAAAATTCAAGTTTATCAAATTCAAGTCTCTTTCAAAATTCAAACTCTTCAAAATTCAAGCTCAAGTCCCTTTCAAAATTCAAACTCAAGCTTGTTTCAAAATTCAAAGTCTCCAAAATTCAAATCTCTTCCGAAATTAAAGCCTTTCAAAAAATCAAGTCTCTTTACCGTTCGAGCATCTCGTCCTCTGGGACTCTTCCTCGCATAACACTATCGGCTTGCATCAACATACATGCATTGTCCCAACTGAACTACGTTGGTCTGATCTCTACAATGGGGTACGTAGGCAGCTCTATGAGCGCGACCACATTTATTGCATTCTTGCATTTAACTTAAAGACTTTGGAGCGATGGATTGGGTTGTCTATTCTTTGACGTCCCTCATATCTGACACTGATATATGAGTTCCGTCAAAGAGGGACTACTGTAGACACCCCAATCGGGGCCTTCTAATAATCTTTAAGTTCCCCGATGATGAAATAAGGAAAAATATACCTTCAAGACTTGGATTGTTTCTCCATTGTCACTCCCTCTCTAATCCTCAAGAAAACCCCTTCCAAAACATGTAGGGTGGCCCCCCGATTCAATTGCAAAGAGAAAAATGTGTTTGCTTGATCAAAAATAACTTTTTCGATGACACACTGATGGTAAAATGGGCACACATTTCAATGTATAAAACTTCTTTGAATGAAACCAATTGGGTTAGAAAGAGAACTTGACAAGCTTTCCAACGCTTTGAAAAACGCCCAAATCTGAGTTCAGGAGTGTCCGGGGCGCCCCCGCGAAGTTTGGTGTGCTGTGCTGACACAATACCGCGCGGCATTTCAGAAACGCAGCGCGGCATTTCAGAAAATTTCAAAAAATCACTCCGCCGCACAAGATTTCAATATATGGCACGACATTTCTCGTTATGTCGCGCGGCGTTTCGGGGAAAGTTCTGACAGCAGTAGAAAGTTGTCGGCCATGCCTGCAGGTGTCAAAAATTCAGCCCAGAAGCCACCTCCCCTCTTTGCAGTGTTCATCTTCTGACAGCAGTAGAAAGTTGTCGGCCATGCCTGCAGGTGTCAAAAATTCAGCCCAGAAGCCACCTCCCCTCTTTGCAGTGTTCATCCTTGGCTCTCTTGCCTATAAATACACCCCCCCCCCCCCCCCCCTCTAGTTGAGAAGCACCCTTTCAACTCCAAGTAAAGTTACTCTGCCATTTTCTAAACTCTCACTCTCTCTCTCTCTAAAAAAACCCCTCTTGATTCTCTCTCTACAACTTCTTACACCCATTACAATATACATCTCTCTCTCTCTACACTCATTTGCTCATAAGTCTCTCAAAACTCAATCCAAATCAACATTCACTCTCCATTTTCAAGCACATTCAAGCTTCGATCAAAGGAGTTTTCAAGTCCAAATCAACTTCCATTCCTCCATCTTCAAGCACATTCAAACTTCGATCAAAAGGTATAAACATATTCCTTGGGATTTAGCTTTGAGGGGAGCCGATCGAGGCCCTTCTCAATCTTTCTATACTGAGTTTGGGTCTCAAAAGAGCTTTATATTCAAAAAGCACAAAAAAATGGTTTCTGTAAAGGATGCGCTACATTGTGCGGCATTTTATAACTCCGCACGGCGTAGTGTATTATGCCGTGCGATATTTTTTTTTTACATATTCCTTCTTATATTATTTGGTTTAGTCTGTTTATTACTTCTCTGTGCGGGTACATTTCAGAATCAAGTTTCATGTTAAAAGTCATCTTTTTAGTTTTATTAAATCTTTTAACACTTCAAAAAGCTTTTTAACATTGCTTTACATGATGAGATGAACAAAATGATCTTGTAAATCATTTTTCAGAGATTCAAAAAAATATAAAAAATTATTTTGTGGATCTATGTTTATTTTGTCATGTAAAAGCGAATTGATTCTGGAATGCGGCTAGCTCAGCTTGAAAGCATAGTGAAAAAGAAATGAGAGTTATCCAATGGTATCCGAGCTCTTTGCCGCGGCTTTTTCGTTTTTACAAGACGCAGCAGCTACTTTGAACGCGGGTCAGGAGGCGCGTTGACAGGTGTACCGCACGGCGTTTTAGTTACACTATGCGATACATCCGGTCCGTCGCGCAGTGTTTCACTTGATATTGATAGACTGCCGTAATACTGTTATTTCATTTTCCGTACATTGCTCATCCATTTCATACTGTACGGTTTGCACCACAAGCACGCCAATGTGTTATATTAAACTCATGTCCCTTTCTCGTATATGTTTTAATCAAAGTTAAGTTTTTCAAATGATATTAAATCCCCCATTTAAAATGCTAAGTAGAGACTGGTTTTTACCGGGCGAGCAGGGTGCTTTTCCAACGAAACCTTCCCCGTTCGTAACGTGGCTCCCGAACCCAAAATCTCAACGTTTTCGCTAGATCAAAAGCCTTTCTTTTCAAATCAAGCTCTCGGTTTCTCGGATCAGTCATCTCAAAAATTCGAGTAGTGACTCTTCTTCGGGCGCACGCCGGTCGGGAAGCCCACAGGGTATTTTGTTTTTATAAAAAAAAAGAGCAAATGAAGGGCGCGAAACTTGAACTCCTGATCTTGTAAGTAAATGTCAGAACTCCAATACCTTACCGCAGCTACAGAATTGAGAATTTATAATTTTAAAGGCTCTTAATTATACAATATTCCATCGTATGTGGGGGGGCCATTTTTGGGTTAAGAATTTGAGAAAATTTGTATCACACGCTGTGAACATGTAACATTGCTTTGGAATTTTCTTATAACAATTGTAGTTATAATATTTAATTTGTGATATTTTACACTTGTATGGTGAAAATTTTAAAATTTTAAAAAATTATGTGGACTGAATTGAAAATAATTAGATTAAGTTTTGTATAACACATTGTGCTAAGGAAATGATAATCTATGGCATTGTTATAATATTTGAGATTATTTTATTCAATATGTGGTATTTAATTTACATATATATTTTGCTTCGGTATAACTATTGTGGATTTTTTACGACATATTTTCATTTTGTAATGGAATATATCATCACAAAAAAAAAATACAACAGCTTGTGGTAAGGTAATGCCACTATATGATTTTATTATAAGAATTGTGGTTATATTATTTAATTATGGTATGGTATTTTGCCAATTATAACTATCGTTTAACTGAACATTCTGATTGAATTTTTTTTATGCGACACGACGTGAGTATGAAAACGTCAATTTATAGTATTATCATAACAAATTTGGTTATATTACTGAATTTGTGGTATTTTAGACATACCTTATTATGGAATATTTTAATCATTTTCCTTTGGTACGACACATTGTGGTAAGAAAACGTCAATTTATGATATTGTCATAACAATTGTGGTTTGTTATATAATTTGTGATATTTACATATGTTTTCTTTTGATACGACATGTTGTGGTAAGAAAATGGCAATTTTAGGTGCTGTGATAACAATTGTGGTTATTTTATAAAATTTGTGCCATTTTACAAATATTTTTGGCTTGGGTATAACAATTGTTGATTCCGGTACAATATGTATTGATTTTGTTACGGAATATCATACGAGTCAAAGAATTTTTGGTACGATTCATTGCGGTAAGATGATGCCAATTTATGATATTGTTATAACATTTGTGGGTAACATTATTTAATTTTTGATATTGTACGCATATATTTGGTTAGGGTACAAGTATTATGGATTCTGGTACGAATAATTATGGTTACATAATAACAATATTTTTTTAATTATGGATAATTTGCAAATAACCTGTTCAACAAGTAAATTTTTTTAAAGTACAAGTCGTAACTGGAATCATAAATATGCATTAGAAAATCAAAAATCGGCATAATAAAAATCACAAATTGTCATAATTTAGACATACGGTATCTCCTGTGTACCATAGTTTTTTTCCAAACAACTAACTCAAAAGATGCACTAATAAAAAATGAAGAGAAAAGGGAAGGATGTCCACTATTTTCCATGATACGAATCCTTGCTTCATGAATCAAAACAAAAGTCTCTCTGATCATACAGTAGTACACACACAAGATAAAGAATCACCACTTGGGCCAAAGAAGTCAAAATCTGCATCCAGAAGTGTCAAAGAATTAATTGAAGTATTTTCATGCCAATTCAGCCTAGAATCTTCTATGAGGTTGAAGAAAATATGAACACTTTATAGTAAAATGAAGACAGTTTATGGTCAAATGCAAGTTGTGATGATCTGAATAAAACAGTAGGAGAATCAAAATTTGAAAGACAAGAGAGTATACATTTTGCAATTAGAGAGTAACGCAGACCTTATCGCAACTCGGAACAACTTCTTGCAAAGCCTTCATTCTTTCTGCTATTCTTTCTCTACGCAACTATAAAAGAGAAGCAGAACTGTAAATGCAAAGCAAAGAGGTTTACCCTGAGAAACAATAGCAGAATGCAGAGAAAACACTAAGTGAGGCCAAATTTGCAGTCGGATAGCCCACTCTCACATTTGTCATTCAACAAGTATATGTACAAAAACACATATCATTAATTAAATTTCTCTGTGAGAATTTTCTTATGAAACTCAACTCTTAGGGAAATTAAACCCTACGTATATGTTACCCCTGGAAAGTGTTTAGATGGGTGTATGCAATAAATAAATTTGCCCTCAATTCCTTCTCAAACTAATCTAAACCAATCGCATTGTCTTGCAATCCACCCGTCAACCTAACTCCTAATATTTGGCTTCCCAAATATAAGCTTTGCATACGAAGAAAATAAAGTCAAATTGATCAATCCAAAGAAAAGCGACTGAGGAAGATAGCCATTTGTTTACACCCGTTTTTGGCACCCAGTCCTGGGCAAGCTTTGGAAGGCCATTTAATTATCTTTTAATTAAATTGGGCCAAAAAATAGAGATGTATTGGATCAAAATTATTGGGCCAAACCCATGTTGACTAGGCCCAATTAATTTTAATTGGTTTCGGGCTCAGATTTAGAAAGTCGTGGGCCTATTTGCATAAAAGTTCAGCCAGCCCATGACTTGCATAAATTCGTGAAGTATTTTGTGGGTTAAAAATGTTAGAAGGCCAATTAATTTAATTAGATGGCCCCTCACCCGAATGGCCCATGAAAAGTGGAGAGAAAGAAGGGAATTGTTGCTTGTTGGAGAGCCATTTGACCAAGTCAAATGGCTGGAGGTTCTTTGTCAGCCACAAAAGAAGGAGAGAAAATAGGCCCATCACCTTAATTGGCCGTTTTCAACCTTTTAACGGCTCATGATCCAAGTAAACACATGGGTAATTGATATTTACTTCCAATAACCGCCCATGATCTCACTAAAATCTGTTAGTGGGAAGTTACTTGGGACACGTGGCAACATCCGGAGCTTAACTGGGACACGTGGCAGCTCGTGATGAAGATGGGAAGTTTGGCCCAGATCTGGACCAGTGCACTATTTACCCACATTCTTGTGTAACTTCTAAATAACTACCCACTATCCCATGATCCCATGAAGTGGAATTTACAAAGGACATGTGTCATCACAAGAGAAGGCCAACACATCCGCTTTGCATGCAATGCCGTGGCCTATAAATACTAGAAGCAAAGAAGAAAAAGGGGTCCACACACCAATCAAGCTCAACGCTTAAAAAACCAAAGCCTTCCCAGCGAAGCAATCAAAGTCTTCCCAGTGAAGCAATTATCTCATTTCTCACCTTTACTCAATTACTTCTCCAAGTAGTTCGAGTTTCTATCTCTCTTGTATCCCAATTTTATTACTACGACGTAATAAAATTATTCATATCTCTCTTATACCCCAACTTTGTTATTACGATATATCAAAGTTATTCTACGTTGCTACTTCTTTTCCTACACGGTTAGGAAATTATTAAGTCCTCGCTCGTAGAGGCAAAACCACGAACCATCACTGCAATCTAGCCCTTAGGTTTGCAGCACTATCGCCCTCACAGATTCGAAGTCAGAAAAGGGACGCCCAGTCCTTACGTTAGACGCGACAAGTCTTGGCACGCCCGCACGCTCAGTCCTTGAGCATTTTCGTAGCCAAACACCATTACAAGTTAAATGATTCATTAGTTGAGGGCCCGACTTGGATAAGAGGAATCGCAAGGGAAAGAGAGGATGCAAATATATCTTGTGAGGTTCTTCATGATATTTCTTGTGCAGCATGATGATGACGATGATGTACTCTTCCTCTTTCTCTATGAAAAATCCTTTTGAACTTTTGGAGAACACCATCGAGCAACTCAATGAAATCAGAATCCTTTTTCGTCATGTCCACCTAGAACTTCAAAAATCCCAGGAACCAATAAAACTCTATTCAGTTATGAATTTCATATATTCTTTGATAGGATGTACATTTAATCTATAGAAGACACTATCATCTTTCAATATTTCAAAAACAATACTGATAGTATCACTTGAAGTGCAGCTTAAAGATGTCTTTTTAATATACACAAGCTAGCTATCATTCATCTCTTGATTCTCCAATTAATTTTCAAAACCATTTATATGCCTTATTACGTGATCGACATTGAGCTTCATGTGTTGTGAAAGCCATATTTTTCGAAACCACTTCTTTCCTGCTTCTCCTGGTGTTTGAGTGGCTGTCAAAACCTGTTCCCAATCAAAGATCTCCATGATTGATCAAGAAGTTTCTCCAACTATTGTCATCTAAATTATAAGTGTAATCGGTGATCTTAGAAACTGATTGACAATTAACATGAATAGTATAAATAGGATTCTTGATATATTTATTTATTCATGCTCATCTAAATCATCTCACCTCCACAAAATCATCCCCAAAGGTGATGTGTTTCCAAAGTTATACATGTGAGCAAGGTCATGAGTAATTGTTGGAAGTCTGCATAAATTAAACATCATTAATTCAATGTAATTTTAATTTTTGACAAAATTTTCTCAAATTTTCAGAAATAGTGAAACTCTAATGTAAGGCTTCAGAAACTAAATCGAAATTATTAACCAGAGGATGAGGGAGAGAGAGAGAGAGAGAGAGAGAGAGAGAACCACAGATTTAGTTTTGGTTGTCTCCGGCCACCAAAACGACCACCACCACAGATTGCCACCACCACTGCCCTCTTTCGCTCTCTGATCTGCTAACTGTCAACCTAGAGAAATTAGCACTAACAAAAGACATGCAAAGTGGGAGGCAAGGATCACCTTGTCTGATCCTCCTACTTCTCTTCCTCTCCCTTTTTCTCTCTCTCTAACGCGTTCATCATCATCTGCCTATGTATATGTGCATGTGTGTTGCATGGAGCAGAGGAAGAGGGGGAGCCACATAGCCCACAAAGCACAAGAGGTAAAATGACCATTATAGCCAATTGCCTAAGAACAATGTCCAACCAATCTTGGGGTAAAAGTGTCCAAAATTGGCTTGCGAAATTTGCCCCAAAGTGTTCCTTATTATAGAGGGGTAATATATTGTGATCTTTGATAGAAGGCAAATTGTAACCGGTGCACCGATGCACTCGTTTGGCGTAGGTCTAGGGTAGCTCTTTATGTAAGTGTCAGTACAAAAAAGGTCTTCTTCCACTGCCGTATTTTACTTTTCAAATTAAATTACAAATTTGCCCCTGAATTGTTCTCTTGTACAGTAGTAGTAATTAATTTTTCTCTCTCCCAGTTCACTTTTTGAGCAAAATGAACACATCTTCTCTTCGCGTACCCACCCATCACCGAGTCAACTCTCTTTTTATTTGCTAGGCACCGAATCAACCCTTTTGATCTTCTTCTCCTTCATCTCGCCTTCAAGATACGTGCCAATATCTCTCCAAAATCTTTTGTCTAAATCTTTGCTAGTATAACACACACCCCATTATACACCGGAAAACAAACAAAATAGAAGTCAGATCCCCCAAAATTCAATCTAAAGTGCTCAAGAAGAACCATTCTAACTCAAAGGAAGATCATTTACAACAAAACTATGCAAAGTACAGAAAAACACATCTTTGAGATCTGGTCCATTTGACATCTAATTTCGTTTCATACTTATGAAAACAAAGACGAAATTTAGACCAAACCCTATGAATCGAAATAATTCTTACTTCGAAAAATGTAGTCATTCAAACAATTCTTTACTCCATCAAGGACAACAAATCAGTTTCCTTAACTAACAAAAAAAGCTGATGGTCATCCTTGCCCCCAACCTGCCAGAAAAATCTTTCCTTCTTGAGCATCTGCAGGAGACTCGCTACAACCCAAAATTTGTAAAAAAATGGCGAGAAAATTGTGAAATCAGAGACCCAGGAGACTCGCTCCAGCCTCGCCGTTTGCTTGGGAGCTACAGTACCTCACCGGTGCGGCGAGGTTTTCCAGCCTCATTTGCCTTGGTTCTCGCCTGCAGCTCTCTCTTTGCTTTCCTTTCACAGATCCAAATAGACGATGACGAAGGAGACTTGTTTCCGATCAACGACGATGGATTCTGGAATCAAAATCGAAATCAACGATGGTAGAAACGAGCTCAACGACGCTAGTGACGGTGGGTATATGAATAGAGAGAGAGAGAGAGGTGGGGGTATACGCCAGTGTCGACAATGCCAGAGGTGGGGCTCTGGTTTGGGGCTTTGAAGTTTGAAGGCGAGAGGACAGAGAATGAAAAGGGCAGGGACTTATCTTTAAAATTGGGGAAAGAGAAAGGTCAAAATTGTCATGTTGGGAAAGAAGGATAAGTGTCAGCAAAGGAATTGATGACTGTGTGAAAAGAAAGCACCACACTCGCGCATGTGATGCAGATGCCACAGCGGATGCATACTACCGCAAACATGATTTCTACTAGCCGGTTTTTTCGTAAATATGTGACCGAGGGAATTGGCTTTGGGCCAACTTGGGTTCGATCCGAAACGGCCCAACGGTCCGGACACATGGCCTTTGGCCATGTGCCGTGTGGATTTTAGCCGTTTAGGCTTCCAAAAGCCCAAATTTGCCGTTTAAGGAAAGATTTGATTTGCTTATAACTTAGGCAAGGAGAATCCGAATTAGGCCGTTCTTTGGGCAGAATTCTTAGGATTTCCTATATTTTTCAGTTTGCTATTTTTCTGAATTTTTCCGTTTTTGGTAATTTTTGTCTTTAATTGATTCGGTTTCTGATTTGGGGCGAATCAATTAGGGTTAGGGTTTCTTTTACTATTTAATGAGTTGTAAGCCTTCGGGGCTATGCAGTTGTTGATTATTATTGAAAATAACAGAGTCTAGAGAGCGTTTTCTCTAACTTTATAGTTTGTGATCATCTTCGTTGCGCGTTTGTTCCGTAGTTCATAAGGCGCCCTGCATCAGTTGGTATCAGAGCACGAGTTCAATCTCGACTATGGCCGCTAGACGTGTTGGAAGTCGAGGGGGACGAGGTGGTCGTACAGCTCCTGTGGAGGAGATCTATGAAAGGGATGACGTTGCGCAGGAGGCGCGAACAGAGGCGCGGTTCCAACAACTTGAGCAGCGGGTGATGGATGCGATCGGCGTCCTAACCGATCAAATGGCTGCCCTAGCTATTGGGGGGAACCCCCCTCGCCATCGCCCCTATGCTCGGGAGCCTCAGCAGGAGGACGAGGATGTGGACGATGAAGAGGCCGAAAATCCTTTTGCGATGGGAGCACTCAGTGGCGGGAAAACCGGCATGGGTAGCTACTATCAACCGAGGGTAAGAGCTCGGGAAATTGCGGCCGATCACCGCGATGTCCGTCAATGGGAATCTGGTTTGAAGATTGAACTGCCTGAGTTTCATGGGGGTTTGACGCCAGAAGAGTTCCTTGATTGGGTTACAGCCACTGAAGAAGTCATGGAGTTTAAACAGATCCCGGAGGACAAGCGGGTGTCGTTAGTCGCTACCAGGTTTCGGGGTAGGGCTGCGGCATGGTGGCAGCAGCTAAAGCTGACGCGCGTGCGGCAGGGCAAAGACAAGATGAGTTCATGGGAGAAGTTGAAGAAAAAGATGCGGGTAGCTTTTCTTCCCATAACTACTCTCGTCTTATATTCCAGCGATTGCAGAATCTCCGCCAGAACATGCGATCTGTGGGTGATTACACCACTGAGTTCCATCAGTTGGTAGCCCGAAACGACGTCGCAGAAACAGATGAGCAGTTAGTCGCAAGGTATGTGGGAGGATTGCGTGAGCAGTTTCAGTTTACTTTAAATATGTTCGATCTATATTCTGTTTCAGATGCCCATCAGATGGCTTTACAGTTGGAGAAACAAGCCAATCGCAAACCACCATCTACTCCGTGGGGTGTTGTGGCCCGGCCCACAGCCAACACCATCCCAGCGAAACCGGCAGGAAATCTGCCTCCAACTGCCCCACCCGTAATTAGAGCAGGTGGTTCGAGTTCAAAGTGTTACAAGTGTGGTGAGCCTGGCCATCGCGCTTTCGAGTGCAGGAAGAGTGATCGAGCAGGAAAAGCCTTGTTTGTGGATGCGGAGGGGGTTGTTACTGATCATTCTGAACCCTATAAACAGGAGGCCATCTATGACGATGATCACCAATTAACCGTGCATGAAGAGGTTATAGAGGAGGTTGTTGGGGATGTCGGGCCGCTTTTAGTGGTGCGTCGACTATGTTATACCCCTCGAGAAAATGAAGGCGATTCGTGGCTCCGTGGTAATGTTTTCCAGTCTACTTGCACCGTTGGGGGTAAGGTTTGCCGATTTGTGATCGATTCTGGTAGTTGTGAGAACGTGGTTGCAGAAAAGGCTGTCCAAAAGCTTGGGTTGAAGACAGAGCCGCATCCGAATCCATACAAGCTATCTTGGTTAAAGAGAGGTAACGAAGTTAAAGTTTCCAAGAGATGTCTAGTTGCCTTTTCTGTTGGTTCTAAATACAGGGATGAAATTTGGTGTGACGTTGTGGCGATGGACGCATGCCACCTTTTGCTGGGCCGACCATGGCAGTTTGACCGCCGAGTTACACATGACGGTGGCACTAACACTTACACACTGTCATTTGGTGGCACGAAAATTGTGCTACTGCCTACAAAGGAGGTTGGGCCTAAACCACGAGCTGGGGAGGGAACCAATCTTCTGTCACAGGCACAGTTTGAGGAGGAGGCAGCAGAAAGCAAAATGGTATTTGTGCTGATCGCGCAAGAGAGTTCACAGCTTTCAGCCAATCAAAATATTCCGGCTGTCATTCATCCTTTGTTGGAGGAATTTCGAGATGTGTTTCCAGCCGAGTTACCAGATGGGCTACCACCATTACGGGATATCCAGCATCAGATTGACCTAGTGCCGGGCTGCAGTTTGCCAAACCGACCCCATTACCGCATGAGCCCAAAAGAACATGAAGAGATGCGCCGTCAAGTAGAGGAGCTGTTGGCTAAGGGCTTTGTCCGCGAAAGTCTTAGTCCATGTGCAGTCCCTGCCTTGTTAACCCCAAAAAAAGATGGCTCATGGAGAATGTGCGTGGACAGCAGGGCTATTAATAAAATTACTGTGAAATACCGTTTTCCGATACCAAGGCTGGATGATCTTTTGGATCAATTGGGTGGCGCGCAGGTATTCTCAAAGCTGGATTTGAAGAGCGGTTACCATCAGCTTCGGATCAGCCCCGGGGATGAGTGGAAAACAGCTTTCAAGATTAGAGAAGGGCTCTATGAGTGGATGGTTATGCCATTCGGCTTATCCAATGCACCCAGCACTTTCATGAGGATGATGAACCAAGCACTTCGGCCCTTTATTGGTAAATCTGTGGTTGTTTATTTTGATGATATTTTAATTTATAGTGCCACTCCAGATTTACATTTGCAGCACTTGCGGGAGGTTCTTACTGTCTTGCGAGCGGAAAAGCTATTTGGGGCAATTAAAAAGTGTGTTTTTATGACGGATTCGGTACTTTTTCTTGGCTATATTGTATCCCGGGAGGGTATTTCGGTGGACGAATCTAAGGTTGAGGCAATTCGAAACTGGCCCCAACCGCGGACTTTATTTGATGTTCGCAGTTTCCATGGGCTTGCAGCATTTTATCGTCGTTTCATTCCCCATTTTAGCACTATCATGGCCCCTATTACAGATTGTATGAAAGGGGGCAGGTTTTCTTGGAGTGACGAGGCAACCACCGCATTCCACATGATCAAGCAGAAGCTGACCACCGCTCCCATTCTAGTCTTGCCGGATTTCTCGCAACCCTTCGAGCTGCATTGTGATGCTTCAAAGGTTGGAATCGGGGCTGTCCTTAGTCAGAATTCCAAACCAGTGGCCTTCTTTAGTGAAAAGTTGAATGGAGCAAAGCTGAATTATAGTACATATGACGTGGAGTTTTATGCCTTGGTCCAGTCATTGAAACACTGGTATCACTATCTTAGTCATAGTGATTTCGTTCTGTATTCTGATCATGAGGCGTTGAAGCACCTCAGTTCGCAGGACAAGTTGTCTAATAGGCATGCCAAGTGGGCCGCGTATATCCAACAATTTTCTTTCTCTATTAGGCACAAGTCGGGTGCCTTGAATAGGGTTGCTGATGCACTCAGTCACCGCGCCAGTTTTTTGATTCTCATGCGATCTAGGGTAATTGGTTTTGATGCTTTCCGTGAGTTGCTGGCCGCCGACCCATATTTCTCTGTTATTCTTGAAGGGCTCGCCGGTGGTGGTTTCCCTGAGTTCCACGAGCAGGGGGGTTTCTTATTCAAAGGGAATGCACTTTGTGTTCCTGATTCTAGTCTCCGTCTGAAGATTATTAAGGAGCTACATGATGAGGGGCATGTCGGCCGCGACAAAACGCATGCATTGGTCTCAGCCTCTTATTTTTGGCCGACCTTACGGCGGGACGTTTACAAGTTTGTAGCACGCTGTCATATTTGCCAGGTGTCTAAGGGGACGGCCACCAATGCGGGATTATATATGCCCCTGCCTATTCCGTCTCAACCTTGGGCCGATGTGAGTATGGACTTTGTATTGGGATTGCCGCGTAGCCAGCGAGGCAATGACTCTGTTTTTGTAGTGGTGGATCGGTTCTCCAAAATGGCCCATTTTATTGCTTGCAAGAAAACCACGGATGCGGTTAAGGTGGCGCAGCTGTATTTTTCAGAGGTTTATCGCTTGCACGGGCTGCCAAAGTCCATTGTCTCTGATCGTGACACACGCTTTCTGAGTCACTTCTGGCGTTGTCTGTGGGGCTTGGCGAATACCTCTCTGGATTTTAGCACAGCTTATCACCCCCAAACGGATGGCCAAACTGAGGTGGTGAACCGTTCTCTGGGGAATCTTCTTCGTAGCCTGTTTTGCGGACCATCATGGGAGTTGGGATCAGAAGCTGTGTCAGGCCGAGTTTGCTTTCAACCGTTCTGTCAACCGAAGCACCGGTTTGTCTCCATTTCAGGTTGTCTATGGTTTTAATCCTCGTGCTCCAGTTGATTTGGCACCTGTTCCTGATCGGAAACACGCCTCTGGAAAGGCTGAGGAGTTTATGGGCAGTTTGCAGCAAATTCACCGAGATACTGAGCAACGTTTGCACAGTATTACTGCTAAGTATAAGGCAGCAGCGGACAAAAGGCGCAGGAATGTGGAATTTGAGGTTGGTGACTTTGTTTATGCCGTGCTGACCAAAGACCGGTTTCCAGAGGGGGAGTATAACAAGCTTAAGGCACGAAAGATTGGTCCTGTTGAGATTATTGAGAAGATCAACCCGAATGCCTACCGTCTCAAGCTTCCAAGTCATGTTCGTACTGCCGACGCATTCAATGTCAAGCATCTACTTCCATTCCAGGGTGATAGCTCGTCTGATGACGATACAAATTCGAGGACGAATTTTCTTTTAGCTGGGGAGGATGATGCAGATGCCACAGCGGATGCATACTACCGCAAACATGATTTCTACTAGCCGGTTTTTTCGTAAATATGTGACCGAGGGAATTGGCTTTGGGCCAACTTGGGTTCGATCCGAAACGGCCCAACGGTCCGGACACATGGCCTTTGGCCATGTGCCGTGTGGATTTTAGCCGTTTTCAGCCGTTTAGGCTTCCAAAAGCCCAAATTTGCCGTTTAAGGAAAGATTTGATTTGCTTATAACTTAGGCAAGGAGAATCCGAATTAGGCCGTTCTTTGGGCAGAATTCTTAGGATTTCCTATATTTTTCAGTTTGCTATTTTTCTGAATTTTTCCGTTTTTGGTAATTTTCGTCTTTAATTGATTCGGTTTCCGATTTGGGGCGAATCAATTAGGGTTAGGGTTTCTTTTACTATTTAATGAGCTGTAAGCCTTCGGGGCTATGCAGTTGTTGATTATTATTGAAAATAACAGAGTCTAGAGAGCGTTTTCTCTAACTTTATAGTTTGCGATCATCTTCGTTGCGCGTTTGTTCCGTAGTTCATAAGGCGCCCTGCATCAGCATGAGACATCGCCGATAACAGTCAGAATAGCAGGACCGTCGATAGAACTCAAGACGGGTGGTTTTCTTATCTCTTTCCAAACAAAAACGACAGAAAAACCGGAAAACTAAAGGGGTGAGGATCACCATCTCTAGCAAGCAAGTAGCTAGACTTTTCTCTGAACTAGGGTACGTAGCAAAGCTAGCTTGGCCAAGTTCAGTCACTGCAGTTGCATGTACGTACTAACACCAGAATTCCACCATTGATGAGTAAAGAAAATCCAAATCAACCACCTTAAATATCACATACAGTTAGCGGGAAAATCATTTGGCTATGACTGACTAGGAGGCCGTGTAGGCTCATGTGCTATTTTCTGATGTGGGATAAACTCTAACAATAAGCAACACAAATGCAATACAAATGTGAGACAAGCTCTAACAACAAGCAACACAAGATTTGTTTTTTGTTTTAAGACATGGAAGAGTGATTTGACTTATTAGAGAAGATTGACCTGAAACACAAATCCAATACAAATTAATGTGTTCCAATATCCATTTTTTTAATCTGGATATGCTCGACAGATCGGGTCCTTTAAAATGAAACCGTTCAATTCATATTAATCAGCATAATTCCTACCGAAAGTCAGCTGGCGAAGCAAGTTAAACATGAAAATTAACGGATTTTATTCAATCAAAGGCATTCAATCCAAGTAGCCGCTAAACTCTTGCAGTCTTTATAGAATTGCCTTTGTTATTTCTACTCGATCGTTTTGTTGGGTACACCCAAGAGGAGTGTGTGTTGTAGGGGATTATTCCCCCTTGATATGTAAGTGCACTGTGGTGTGTGTGGGCTGAGAGACAGTGAGAGAGGGCAGAGAGAGTGTGAGCGGAGAGCTCCCCCAACGGGGGAGTGGGGCTCCTCAAAGATGCCCGGAGAGACTGTCGGAGAGCCACCGGAGTGAAGGAGAGAGAGAGAGGAGTGATGGCAGTCGGATTGTGGCGTGCCCGTAAGGTTTTTTCATGTATATTGTATTTGTTTTGTGATTAATACATATATGAAGTTTTTCCTCTCATCTCTCGTGTTTGTGCTTGGTCGTTTTCGTGTTGTGCTTGAGGGTGCGGATTAGAGGGTCGGGGTCACGACGCAACACGTTTGATATTGGAGTTCAACCTGAGTAAAATGATTGCGTGGTTCACCTTGTTAGAAGTAATTTCCAGGAAACTTTTCACAGTCTAAATCCATTGAAGGGAGATTCTATTGTATATGTGCTTGTGCCACATGTAAGGCGTAAGGAAGCTGATTGGAGGGATCCCCTAGCGGGTTGCACCGCCAACCGACCTTGATCTTCTGAGAAGGGTTCAAGTGTGAGCATGCCTGTCGGGACCCGAAAGATGGTGAACTATGCCTGAGCGGGGCGAAGCCTAAGGAAACTTTGGTAGAGGCCCGTAGCGACACTCACATGCAATTCATTTGTCTAACTTGGGTATAGGGGCAAAAGACTAATCGAACCGCCTAGTAGCTGGTTCCTTTTGAAGTTTCCCTCAGAATAGCTGGAGCCCGTATGCGAGTTCTATTGGGTAAAGCCAATGATTAGAGGCATCGGAGGTGCAACACACTCGACCTATTGTCAAACTTTAAATAGGTAGGATGGCGCGGCTGCTCTGTTGAGCCATGCCACGGAATAGAGCTCCAAATAGGCCATTTTTGGTAAGTAGAACTGCATTGCGGATGAACTGGAAGCCAAGTTACGGTGCCCAACTATCGCCAACCTAGAATACACAAAGAGTGTTGGTCAATTAAGACAGCAGAACAGTGGTCATAGAAGTCGAAATCCGATAAGGAGTGTGTAACAACTCACCTGCCGAATCAACTAGCCCCGAAAATGGATGGCATTAGAGCGCACGACCTATACCTGGTCGTCGGGGCAAGTGCCAAGCCTCGATGAGTAAGAGGGCATAGCGGTCGCTACAAAACCTTGGGCATAAGCCTAGGTGGAGTGGCTGTTGGTGCGGATCTTGGTGATAGTAGCAAATACTTAAATGAGAATTTTGGAGGCCGAAGAGGGGAAAGGTTCCATGTGAACGACACTTGCACATGGGTTAGTCAATCATAATAGTTGGGAGAAGCCAGACAGAGAGCGCGTTTAGCACAAACTTCAAAAGGTAATTGGGTTAAAATTTCTGAACTAGGACCTGGCGGTTGATGGCAACATTAGGGAGTCCGAAGACTTCGACAGGGGGGCCTTGAGAAGAGTTATCTTTTGTGCTTAACAACCTGCCCACCCCGGAGACGACTTAGTCAAAGGTAGAGTCCAGCGGTTTGAAGAGCATCGCACGTCGTGTGGTGTCCGGTGAGCCTTAGCGGCCCTTAAAAATTTGGAGGACCAAGTGCTTTTCATGCCCGGTCCTACTCATAACCGCATTAGGTCTCCAAGGTGAACAGCCTTTGGTCGATGGAACTATGTAGGCAAGGGAAGTTGGCAAAATGTATCCGTAACTTGGGAAAAGGATTGGCTCTAAGGACTGGGCACGGGGGTCCCAATCCTGAACCTGTCAGCTGTCGATGGACAGCTCGAGCTGCACCCGTGGCAAGAGTGGGATATCGCATGCCGATCGGAGGATGGAGTGGGGACGACTCTTTGTGGGGCCTTCCCTAGGTGTCAAACAGTCAACTCAAAACTGGTACGGACAAGGGGAATCCGACTATTTAATTAAAACAAAGCATTGCGATGGTCCCTGCAGGTGCTTACACAATGTGATTTCTGGCCAGTGCTTTGAATGTCAAAGTAAAGAAATTCAACCAAGCACGGGTAAACGGTGGGAGTAACTATGACTCTCTTAGGTCGTGACACACCAGGCCAGGTCTTTGGAGTTGTTTTTGTAATCTTGTTGAGCTCATCTATTTCTAATCGTCGAGCTCATGGGACTTAGAAATTTATTTCCACCTAAGGTCCAAGGTTCAAAATCTCTTAGATATCATCAACTTTTTTTTGGACTACTTCATATAAAGTTTCGCTTAATTAATTGGGACTTTCACAAGCGGATTGTGAGATCAGTCTCCTGAGTTTTGTCCTAAGCTTTGTCAAGGTGTGTAAACTAACCCGAATAGGTATAAAAAGAAATCTATGTAGCTTTAGCTATACCATTTTCGTGGTTGCCGTTTCGGATGGCATATGTTATGTGGATAAAAGATGACTCCATTATATCGATGTAACATAAAGTTCGATATTTATACATTTAAATGTCACAACCAAGTTTCTTTAATTAGATTGATTTTCTCTAGATAAAATTTACTAGCTAGTACTTTGGATTTGTCGGTCCAAAATATGATCGCAGACACCCCAAATATGGTCATTATACGCGATCACATTGTATTTGTTGAATAAAATTTTGGTTTTTGTAGACGATCATTTTCCTTGCCGTCCAAATCGGTGAATGAGATAGAAACAGATGTGCCAGAGTGGGAAGTGCATAATGCTTAAAATGCATGGGCATTGATATTCAAAAAATTTGTATTAATCATATCTGTGAAAGTATATTACTCCATATTCAACACCTGATTTTGGCTTTTTAGTTTATAATTAGAAAAATCCATCTGCAAAACATTAAGCCGTTTATCATCAATTTTCTAAAGAGTTTTAAGGGAGTAAATTAATGTGTAAACCATATTATATTATACTCCATCACAACAGTAGAAAAATTATTAAGTAAATGTACAAATGTATACTTTGAGAAGAACTTGGGTGCCAAACGGGTACAGCAACGAGGTACGCATCGGCGCATCCAAGCCATCCAAAACTGTTTTGGACAGTCCAACTTTAAGGGCGGCATTCGTAAATTTTTGGGGTAAATTTATCCTAACACATTTGTGTTAATGCCTTTTTGCCAAACTAGGCTGATGAGAATTGAATACAAGGAACCCACAGACTGTGTAGTAGGCCAAATCAAAAGGCTTGGACATCGCATCTGAGAAGCACGGACCAAGGTTAGGGCCGAAAGGGGTGGCCGTACTTAAACCCAAGTTCGGCTATAATCGGGGAATGACGATGAATGACAACGTACTCGTCTGACAACCCGTTCAAGGTGAGTCATCCGGTTCGGCTACCCTCAAGCCCAATAACTCTGTCGGCTGTTTTCCCTTGCAAGTCACCTACCCTCGGGCTCAGCCTAAGGTGAAGCTCGGCTAACCATGGTGTCACATGCCACCCCACGCGTTGAAATCGTTATGCTAAGAGATAATAATGAGCACATATGGGGGTGCCAACTCACACCAAAAATGGTTACCAGATCTTATCAGTGGCGTCACAGTGACATCAATCAACCCATGCAAGACACATGCCCGTACTTGAAGAGCAAGCCAAGAAGACTCTATAAATACCAAAGGATAGCAGCCCCAAAAGGTACATGCTACTCAATCCTTAAAACCCTAGTCTCTTGCTTTTGCTCTTCGCACAGTCTCATCCTCTCACTGGAGGGCCTTACCAGGCAACCCCGGCCAGGTCTTAGTTGTGTGTTTACTATGCAGGCTAGGGCAAGACGGCTAGGAAACACTCGAACCAATCGAAGAGGAGTTCAAACCAGGGACCAACGGGCCACACAATTGGTGAACCCGACGTGAATCACTTCTAACTTAAAGTGGCTCGAACCTCACACAAACCACCTTCCTCTTCCCAAGAACAACCACCTCGGCAACAATGGGCAGAGATCTGACGGGCGTCACCATTTCGGGGGCCAAAGACGCTAACAAAAATCCAATTGTTCCACCCCTGGAGAGGCACATGTCCATCTCAATTCCTGCTAGCTCTGAACTATCTCCAACTCAGAACAATGTAATGGCAACTTACATCTGCCTATTGCAGTGGCGGGACGATGAGAGAGACCATGAACTGGAGGCTCAAAGAGTAGAGTTGGCTCAAATTGAAGCAGCACATACAAGAAGTCGCACCTAGCACATCCAGATCTACTGGTGATGGGGGCGGCACAGGCAAACACCTCCCCCTCCCCCTCCCCCTCTTCCACCACCACAGGAGCAGCCCTACAAGACGAGCTATTGTGGTTCAGTGAAGGACCGTCTTGGATTCACACCCGAGAAGGGCGACACAAGAGAACTAATCCTCTACGAACAGCCAATAACTTCCGCGATGCACTGCTCAAGGAGCCACCAAGAGCGGAGTAGATCCAAGGACACCACCGGGTCCTTCACAAGCACATACTCTACCGGATGTACGGAGTTCTCCCACACCACAGCTTCCCACCATAGCCGAGGCTCCCTAGAGACAAGGTGACACGTTTTCGAGCGTCTCGGCGAAATACCACTTGAAAACTTGGAAAACGAGAAGAGGGCTCGGCGAGACAGGAAAGGCGTTCGCATCGAAGAACAAGACGATAACCTTAAAGCCCATCATGAAAAAGAGAAGTCTATTGACAGCCCTCACCGGGTGGCCACCAATTTGAGGGATAAGCTTCGGCACCGAGACCATGAGAAACCCTCGAACAGAGACTCCAAACGGTCAAGGACCGACGAGCATGGCAAGCTGCCACACCTAGGCTTTGAATGGCAGCTAAAGGACCTCGGCGTTTCACCCTTCACACCTCATATAATCAATGCGCCAGTCGAATCCACCTTCCACGTACCCAAGTTCACCAAGTTCAACTCAACCACCTACGAAGCTTACACCCACCTAATTCACTTCTACCAAACCATTGAACTGTGTACCACGAAAGATAAAGTCAAGTGCAAGGTATTCCCCTCTAGCCTCGGCTACCTTGGACTCTAGTGGTTCAATAAATTGGCCGCTGGATCCATCCAGAACCTAGCCGACCTTGAACGAGCATTCAACACTCGCTTCATCACCAGCAACAAGACTGCCAAATAGCCTAAGTCATTGTCCCAAATGAGGAAGCTGCCAAGCAAGACACTCAAATAGTATTTCGAATGCCATTGGCAGCTTTTTAATGAGATTCCTGGAATTGATGAGTACTGGGCTGCGCATTCCTTCAAAAACGGCTTGAAGTCTATGAGCAAAATTTTGGATGAGCCAACAATCTATCCTCAACACTGTATGGGTGAACTAATGAGGATCATAGAGAGGTTATATGCCCTTGAAGAACTCTACGCAAACCGAGCAGCTCAGGGGATTCCCAACCCAACTGCTATCCTGCCCACAACCACTCCTCATCTGTCGGCACCAATTCCCAACCCAAGAAGCACGTCAACAACATCAAGGAATGGAAGAAACACCTACCAAAGGAACACGATTACATGGTTGAATCAACAGTTTTTAAGGAACCAATTTGGTCTTTCCTCAAGGAGATCATGAGACAGCCTTGGTTTGAATGGCCGACGGGCAAGCTCGACACCAACACAAGCCAGCCAGATTAGAACCCAAGAAAGAAATGCTCCTATCACAATGAGCTCGACCACTATACCACAGCCTATGCCCCTTACAAAGCACTCCTAAAGCATCTTGCTTCTCAAGGTCACCACGATTAGTAATTTAGTATATTGATCAAGCCAAGACATGCACCAGCCAGCCTCTCATCTACCCAAACCCCAATGAGCAATGAACGTCATCCACGGCCTAGTAACCAAAGAGTTTGAAAACACCCTTCGCACTGATCTTGATCGAGCCACCACTTTTAAACAGATACTCTTAATGGGCTCTGGGTCAAAGCGACCACGCCCGCAGGATATACCAAAATGGACAATCACTTTCACCAAGCGTGACCTCGAGATGGTGCAAACCCTTCATTCTGACGCCCTTGTGGTTACTATCCAAATTGGTTTCCATGATGTTAAGTGAGTCCTCATCGATCAAGGAAGTTTGGAGAGGTCATGTATTACGACCTCTTCAAGAAACTCGATCTCCCAGAGTTGGCACTACAGCCAGCTGAAGTTCCCCTCATCTGCTTCAATGGAGCCCTCGTTTGGCTGCTCAGCTGCATCTTCCTTCTTGTTGTCATCGGTTCAAGAACGTTAAGCGTCGAGTTTGTCATTGTCGTCAACGTTCTGAGCCCATACAATGCCATCCTTGGCCGAACCTGGCTTCATGGTATGCAAGCCATTGCTTCCACCACCAGGTCGTTCGCTTTATTGGCGCAAACAAAAGGCAAGAAGACCTATGTGGCGATCAAGTCGCCTCCAAAAAATGCTACGACTCAGCCATTCACAACTCGAGCAAAGCCAAGCTAGTCCAATGGGTCGAAGTACCAGACCTGGCAGTCATTGAAGACATCGGCGAAAAAGCTGAGGACAAAGCAATCAAGGTCCTCGTCTCCATGCCAATCAGTGAGGACGACTCTCGCTACTTTCTGCTAGGTTCCTCCCTCAATGACACCGAGCGTGAAGAAATGTTCCAATTCCTCAAGGACAATATCAAAGTATTTGCATGGACCTCTTACGAGATGCCAGGGGTCGATCCCAACTTCATTAGCCACTCACTCAACATCAAGAAAGATTCCAAACCAATTGTCCAGAAGTATAGGCATTCGGCTCCTAAACACGCTGACGCCATCAAAGAAGAAGTTAACTGCCTATTGGAGGCTAATACAATTCAGGAGGTGCAATATCCCACATGGCTGTCAAACACCATGGTTGTGAAGAAAAAGAACGGCAAATGGAGAGTTTGTGTTGATTACACCAATTTAAATGACGCCTGCCCCAAGGACTTGTTCCCATTCCCAAAAATTGATCAACTGGTGGATGCCACGACCGGCCATGCTCGGCTGAGCTTCCTAGACGCATATCGTGGCTACCACCAGATTGCAATGGATCCAAACGACATGGAAAAGACGGCGTTCATAACTCCATATGGCATCTATTATTATCGAGTCATGCCCTTTGGGCTGAAGAACTTCGGTGCCACATTCAACCAAGCCATCTTCAAAATGCTCCAAGCACAGATCTGCCACACTGTGGAAGCATACATTGACGACCTCTTCGTCAAAAGCCAGAAGGAGTACAACCATCTTCAGGAGTTGGCAGATGTCTTTAAAATTTTCAAGTTCCACAAGCTCCGCTTAAACGCAAAAAAGTGTGCATTCGGCATAAGCGCAGGAAAATTTCTCAAACATTTGGTCACAAGCGTGGTATCAAAGCCGACCCCAACCAAATCAAGGCCGTTGCAAACTTGCGACCACCACGGACAATCAAGGATATCCAAAGACTAACAGGCATGGTGGCAGCTCTAAACTGGTTCATCAGCAAATCATTAGACAAGTGCCATGCATTTTTCCAGGCACTGAAAGGAAAAAACCGAAGCAATTTCGAATGGACTCTAGACTACGACACTGCATTGGCCGAACTCAAAGGATATCTGAGCTTGGCTCCACTAATGGTGAACCAAAAGAATTTGAGACTCTCTACCTATACCTCATCGTCTCGGCTCACGCCGTCAACTCAGCATTGGTTCGTGTCACGCCCTCGATTTTCAACATAAATAATAATCATTTTCAATAATCAATCTTCGTATAATATAGATAATACCCAAAAGAGAGATTATCCAGAAGATCACTTACAAAACAAGTTCCCGAGTTTAGAGAATTTACAACATTGGTACTATGGCCCAAATTCCATAATTAGTCAAAGACGATAAATTTAAGGCTACATAATATCGAAAGTTTAAAGAGTTCAAGTAAATTTACAAATCTCTTTTCATGAGATCATACAAAAGATGATAGAACCATTTCTTGATGACGGCTTTCAAAAGTTGTGAAGTCAAGCATGCCCACCATGCACTCCGCGCCAAGGTCCTTGGGATGCACCTGAAAATGATAGGTTGAGCTACACTAGCCCAGTAGAGAATTTCAATACTCAAGCTATATGAAAAATGCGATAAAACATGCAACAAGAGTGAATGGATGTCAATGAACGACTTGAGATACGATAGAATGTCATGAGGAACCGACGAACTATGATTAAAGGAATCTATACGTCTTGTAGCTAACCCTAACCATTCATACATGGAGTCAGAAGTAGCGTTACACACTCAACAATCTAAACAGCCAACGATAATTTCTCAAATCAACTTAAGATTCCTCAAATGGATGTAACACTTAACCTCCTTATTTCTTACCATTCATCATCAAGCCTCTTTTCATAAAAACATCTCTTTTTGGTTGCCAAAATAGTTTTAAGAAAACTCTCGACCTTTACGAGTCAAGTTCTGTTGATTCGAGTTTGAATAGCCGGAGTCCGTTGATTCTACGCATGAATACCGGAAACCGTTGATTTGCCCAAGAATAGCCGAAGAATTTTTAATAAAAATCCTTTTTCAAAAAAAAGCCAAGTTCCTTTCTTTTCAAATCCTTGGTAGAATCGATTGTTTATCTCTTTTTTTAAACGGTCACAATCTCTAGCAACAAACAGTTCAAGCAACAAAATATACTTCTAACATCAACTTCAACATTCTTCATTTTATGAGAAATTCAACTGTGTTACCATCCCATGTGTGACAGTGAACTCTCTTTCTACCTGAGTTTCCGTTTTACCACACCTTGCGTAGCGGGCCATCTAGAGTCCTCGCATTACCACACCTTGCGTTGCGGGACCCTCTATTCAAGATTATTAACTCACACATGCATTATAAATCCATATACAAGAGGACAACATTTTCCAAATTCACAATCTTACATTCAACATCACACAATGCATTACAAACTCCTAAACATGTCCGATTGTACATTGATAAATACCATAAGTTCACGCTATTTCCCTCATAGTCTGTCACGACACCCTACGGCACGTACTAAACCCACAACGACTCCACGACACACCACCGACTAGGTTCTAAACTAAAATCTTATAGAACGAATGCCAAAAGAACCTAGGGAGCTCAACAAGATTAGGCATGAGGATACGAATCACAATACTACCCATCGAATCATTAGAAAAACTCATTTCTACCCATAACACTTTCCATATTACCCCTTATAGTCCACAATATTCCTATCAACCTTACGGTACGTTCCTTATCTAACGACACCAATATTATACTCCAAGGTGTGCCAAAAGACAAGGTCGAACAACGAGTTATTAGGACATAAGCAATAATACTCAAGAATGACTTAAACATGTTCTAATTATATGGGGACTTATAACACGGAACTAGAACAACCATAGGAATAGCCATAGACTTTAACAGCCTGACACACCTCTACTCAAATGGTCATAACTTTCTGTGTACTAAGATATTTAAGGTGATTCTAGTGGTAAATGAAAGCTGACTTCAAGACCTTCGAATCGATATAAAATTTGCATGAAACGGACATCGTACGAAAAAGTTATGCCCGTTTGAAGTTGGGCTGAAACTCAAAAGACGGGCTGAATTTCCAGAGAAGGGAAGGATCGATCCCTCCTCTCTTGGGGATCGATCCCCCAAGCGAAAAATCCAGATTTTGAGCTAGGCAATTTTGGGTGATTTGTACAGATTTTTACAGCTTTTCAAAAGAACGAATGGGGACAATCAAGGCTCGATCCAAGCACGAAATCAACTCATAAACATATAAAGTGAGTAAGAAATCCCTACCTCGGGGTTGGAAGCTTCAATCAAGAGATCAACGACCGAGCCCCAGCTTCCAAAGTTCTAAAATCCTTCAAGAATGAGTTCTAGCACAAACGCACGCGACTCCAAGGCTCAATCACGCGTAGGGGACGGATTGAAGGTTAAACTTCATGGGTTTCAAGAGATTGATGAAGTTTTTGGGTGAGAGAATGAGAGAGAGAGAGAGAGAGAGAGAGAGAGGGAGCCGGAGAGAGAGAGACGTGAGGAGAGATAGATATTTTGGGTTTATATGATTCCCTACACACACACACCCCCTTATATACCTGTTCCAACACAAATTTACACTCACACTCCCTCTAATTTCAATTCCATCAAACAAACCCCCAAATCAAATCAACTCCACAAATTTCAAATTAACCCCAATTTCACATAAACTCAATAATCAATCATATTTTCCTCAATTTCCAATATCATATAAACCCTTAAATATTTTTCAGAAATTACAGATCTCTACATCCTACCCTCCTTAAAGAAATTTCGTCCCGAAATTTGCCAACACAAGCCCAACCAAATCAAGTATCATGTAGATACGCAAAACCACAACAACTTACATCATGCAACGGTTCAATAATCATGACAGTACTACGTCAAAACTCACATCAATTAACTAAAATAAATGTGGATATTACTCTATAACTTTGTCCCCCTTTTCCCATGTAAATTTGCACTAACGGCATCGTCTTACCCCTCCAAAACTAGATTACGCAAATCGAAGATACGTATCGGTTTCTTACCATAGGACACATCGGCTTCTAACTCAAGTTCGGACATTTCTAGCTCATGCAATGGATTCAGCTCGTACCTCCTTAATATTTGTATATACAACGCATCACAAATGCTCAAAAGTTTTCAGTGGCACTTCCAAATGGTACTTATTTCTATATACGATTATCTATCTCGGCACTGAGAACTTACCTCTAAATATGATCCGATATTCCAATTGACTTCCCGAGATTTCCATCTAGAAGGTGTGGTGATCAAGTGCCTCTTCTAACTGGATTTCATTGGTTGTTGCCTGGGTATCCGAAGGACACACATGATACCCGACACTCTACGTTTCTAGCAGTGAACCCTTCCCTTTTCCGCCCAAAATGAGACAAACCCTAACGCAGTGACACTTTATGAAACACATGATTTCCCTTTTGAATGACTATGGATGACGATGGCAATCGGCGTAATCCTTTGATCGGCCTCGCGCGGTTAACAATCTTCGACAAATTTTCTTCATCCTGTTCGGTCATTCTCTCTCAAGTTTCCAAAGGTCATTGGCGAATAGGTCTTATCACAGTCCTCAATATTAAATCTAGCAGATCCTGAATAAGAGCCAATTCCTGTAAAAGTCACACCAAATTCTCGCTCCAAGTTAAGTCATTCTAGGTTGTGAGAATAATTCGATTATTATCTCCAATGAAACAAGCGAGTTCCAAAACTTAAACGACACCAATCAAGAACTCAAAGAATGGAAGTGAGATGACCGGAATTTAAAGGACACAAGAAATCCTTAAAATGATTTTGGCAACGAACTTAGGTCCATCTCATGATAATCCGAGGAATCTTGGATTAATCTATCATAACCTTCTTTTTGCTCTACAAGTCAAAGGAGTCAGCGAATAACGCTTTGGCAAACGAAAGATTTTGATACTGAGGACAGGCATTAAATAATGAAACAGATCTATTGTTAACTGATTGATCAAAAATTAAAATTTTGTCAAATTCTAGAAATGAGTAAAACTTCCAACAAGTTGTGGCCAGATGCTATAGTACAAATCATCATGTGCCTTCAAGATTTAGGAATCACGACAGAGTTGAATGTTACTAGGAGCAACTACAGCAACTGAGTTCGAATTGAGTGGCTCCAACAAATGGGTATCAGTAAATACACTATCACAAGATTGACTCCAATTACAACATAAGGATTTCAGTAGGGTAACATTTTCCAACAGATAGACTAGTTACCGCAACATTGAAATCCAAATCAACCGGATACGCATAGGCAAGCATTGGGATACAAAACGAAAACAATCTCAAATCATATGAATTCAAAGCTATGAAGTTAGAATAAATGGTGGCACCAAAGCATGAAACAATAGCAACGTGTTTGAACTTAACGGTACCTAAGAAGTCGTATATCATAAAGTGTATGATTACTGATTGAGTCTTGTAGGTCAAAGTTGCATCAAAAGAATTTGCATAGGATAACAGTTACAAGCAGACAACAATATTTGTAGTCACAATAAGGGGATCTAAATTGACCAACGAAAACTTTATCTTCAAGCAAGGTAATGTTAACAATAAGACTTTGAATGAAAAACGAGGAGCATTCATCATCATCATTAGCAAATGAGTCATAGGATACTTTGCCATAAGAATTTGATTGGGTTTAATAGATTAAAGTGGCAACATCAGAACTTGAGCAAAGCAACAGTAACAAACGAATAAACTGATAATCGCAACACAGGGATCTCAACTGACCAATGAAAACTTATCTCAAGCGGAATAATGCCAGAATAAAACTTCGAATGGGATACTGGAAACAGTCACCAATAGCAAAAGCAAATGCGTCATGGGGTGCCTCGACACAAGATTTCGAATACTCCCAAGAAAAGCTAAATGGATTGTGTAATAATCAACTTAAGTGTCAAGAGCTATACCAGATCAACGGTACGACGGACTTCACGGAAAAGCAAATTACGATATAACTCTAACAAAATTTCATATTGGCCAACGAAATAAGGTATTAAAAGAAACAACTCTCACAAGATCATGCTCGGAATATCACCAACTAGCATGGACGCAACCAATGCAACCAATCCCTCCCCAAATCAGGTCAACTTTTGCCAAACATAAATTAAAGAAGTTGAAGACAACGCACCCATATGGAATGGCTAACAAATGAGTAGAACTACAAAGGAATGATGATACCTCAAACATTTAACGGTTCTGAGAGTACTGGGAGAGAATGGTGGGAAATAGTAGTTTAGCTTTGGAATTGCGTCTGTTGTGATTTCGGTGTAAGTTTATCCTGCTACAATGAGCTCGACTCAAACTGTACTCCAAATCTAAAAGAACAATTTCTCGCGAAGTGGCCAGGTTTGTGACAAACATAGCAAAGTCTATCAAGCTGAGAGACATCTTGATTCCCGAACAAAGTAAGTGGCCTAAGATTAGTCTGGTTCTGCAAAGGCTGATTTGGTTCTCTCGGTCTTTTCCTCTCTCGACTTTCAAAATTCTCTGGTGACATGCTCACTCTTAAGGTCGGTTGCCTTTGTGCAATCTGGGGTTGCGGCTGAATAACGATTTGTCGAATTCCTGGTTGCTGCACTTAGCCTAACTCTTCTTGCATTCTCTTCTCCTGAGGACAGCTCCTTGCGACATGGTTAAGCTCCCCGCAAGTAAAACAAGATTTTTGACCCCACTGACATTGAGAACGAATATGACCAGGCTGACCACATCGGTGACACACAATCTGACACTGAAGGAGGACTCTCAGAGTCCCGATATGGGAAGGTGGCTTAAAGCCCTATTGGTTCTAAATAGAGTAACCTAATCCCCTCGACTTCTTTCTTTCTGAACTCTGAATGCTCCCAGAAGATGAGCCCACACTAACGACTTGATATCTAGTTTCACCCACATTTGTACCCCTCTGCGCACCCTCCAGAATTTCAACACCCTTCGCACATTCAACAATCTCAGGAAACATTACCTCATCCCTAGTATACTGACTTGCCTCATCTTCCCCGTATGCACTATAGCCCTGGTGATCAAGATCTCCGGTCTCACCCCGCCTAACTTCACGTCTCGAAGACATCTTATTATAAGGTCATAAGAAAGAAAGTTATCAGCATTAATCGTATCGCTATATGATGCAAGTTTCTGACTTTCCCAACATGGGTTAACAACTCTACTCCATTCTACTGTAATGTGTATGCAATACCATATCAGTGTACAAACTTATTCATGCAAGCACACATGTGATTTGAAAACCAATGCAACAAATTTTTTTTTTTTGAACCCATGAGACAAAAAGTCTCCCCACCGTTTCAAGGTGTTCTAAACCTAACGCTCTGATACCAATTTGTCACGCCTTCGATTTTCAACATAAATAATAATCTTTTTCAATAATCGATCTTCGCATAATATAGATAATACCCAAAAGAGAGTTTCTCCAAAAGATCACTTACAAAACAAGTCCTCGAGTTTAGAGAATTTACAACATTGGCACTACGGCCCAAATTCCATAATTAGTCAAAGACAATAAATTTTGAGGCTACATAATATCGAAAGTTTAAAGAGTTCAAATAAATTTACAAATCTCTTTTCATGAGATCATACGAAAGATGATAGAACCATTTCTTGATGACGGCTTTCAAAAGTTGTGAAGTCAAGCATGCCCACCATGCACTCCGCGCCAAGGTCCTTGGGATGCATCTGAAAATGATAGGTTGAGCTACACTAGCCCAGTAGAGAATTTATATACTCAAACTATATGTAAATGCAATGAAACATGCAATAAGAGTGAATGGATTTCAATGAATGATATGACATATGATAGAATGTCATGAGGAACTGACGAACTACGATTAAAGGAATCTATACGTCTTGTAGCAAACCCTAACCATTCATACATGGAGTCAGAAGTAGCGTTTCACACTCAACAATCTAAACAGTGAACGATAATTTCTCAAATCAACTTAAGATTCCTCAAATGGATGTCACACTTAACCTCCTTATTCCTTACCATTCATCATCAAGCCTCTTTCATAAAAACATCCCTTTTTTGTTGCCAAATTAGTTTTAAGAAAACTCTCGACTTTTACAGGTCAAACTCCGTTGATTCGAGTTTGAATAGCCGGAGTCCGTTGATTCTGTGCACGAATACCGAAAACCGTTGATTCGCCCAAGAATAGCCGAAGAATTTTTAATAAAAATCCTTTTTCAAAAAAAGACAAGTTCCTTTCATTTCGAATCCTTGGTAGAATCAATTGTTTATCTCTTTTTTTAAACGATCACCATCTCTAGCAACAAACAGTTCAAGTAACAACATATACTTCTAACATCAACTTCAACATTCTTCATTTTATGAGAAATTCAACTGTGTTACCATCCCATGTGTGACAGTGAACTCTCTTTCTACCCGGGTTTCCGCCTTACCACACCTTGCGTAGCGGGCCCTCTAGAGTCCTCGCATTACCACACCTTGCATTGCGGGACCCTCTATTCAAGATTATTAACTCACACATGCATTATAAATCCATATACAAGAGGACAACGTTTTCCAAATTCACAATCTTACATTCAACATCACACAATGCATTACAAACTCCTAAACAAGTCCGATTGTACATTGATAAATACCATAAGTTCACGTTATTTCCCTCATAATCTATCACAACACCCTACGTCACATACTGAACCCACAACGACTCCACGACACACCACCGACTAGGTTCTAAACTAAAATCTTATAGAACGCGTGCCAAATGAACCTAGGGAGCTCAACAAGATTAGGCACGAGGATACGAATCACAATACTACCCATCGAATCATTAGACAAACTCATTTCTACCCATAACACTTTCCGTATTACCCCTTATAGTCCACGATATTCCTATCAACCTTACTGTACGTTCCTTATCTAACGACACCAATATTACACTCCAAGGTGTGCCAAAAGACAAGGTCGAACAACGAGTTATTAGGACATAAGCAATAATACTCAAGAATGACTTAAAAATGTTCTAATTATATGGGGAGTCATAACACAAAACTAGAACAACCTTAGGAATAGCCCTAGACTTCGGTAGCCTGACAGATTTAAGGTAATTCTAGTGGAAAATGAAATCTGACTTCAAGAGCTTCGAATCGATATAAAATTTGCATGAAACAGACATCGGACGAAAAAGTTATGGCCGTTTGAAGTTGGGCTGAAACTCAAAAGACGGGCGAATTTCAAGAGAAGGGAGGGATCGATCCCTCCTCTCTTGGGGATCGATCCCCCATCTCTTGGGGATCGATCCCCCAAGGGAAAAATCCAAATTTTGAGTGAGGGATCGATCCCTCTTGCTTAGGGATCAATCCTTAGGCGATTTTGGGTGATTTCTGCATATTTTTACAGCTTTTTAAAAGAACGAATGGGGACAATCAAGGCTCGATCCAAGCACGAAATCAACTCATAAACATATAAAGTGAGTAAGAAATCCCTACCTCGGGGTTGGAAGCTTCAATCACGAGATCAATGAACGAACCCTAGCTTCCAAAGTTCTGAAATCCTCCAAGAACGAGTTCTAGTGCAAACCCACGCGGTTCCAAGGCTCAATCACGCGTAGGGGATGGATTGAAGGTTTAACTTCATGGGTTTCAAGAGATTGATGAAGTTTTTGGGTGAGAGAATGAGAGAGAGAGAGCCGAAGAGAGAGGGAGACGTGAGGAGAGATTGATATTTTGGGTTTCTATGATTCCCTACACACACACACCCCCTTATATACTTGTTCCAACACAAATTTACACTCACACTCCCTCTAATTTCAATTCCATCAAACAAACCCCCAAATCAAATCAACTCCACAAATTTCAAATTAACCCCAATTTCACGTAAACTCAATAATCAATCATATTTTCCTCAATTTCCAATATCATATAAACCCTTAAATATTTGTTTAGAAATTACGGGTCTCTACAGTTCGGCAAGAAGGCGCCGAAGACATGCTTATCTATTTCACTAGCAAAACGCTCCTACCTGCGCAAACGCGCTACCTCCCTCTTGAGAAGTTAACACTTGCGCTTGTCTCGGCTGCACAAAAACTACTGTCGTACTTCCGGTCTCATACAATCACTGTCCTAACGAAACATCCCCTCAAGAACCTTTTTCAGAAAGCCAACCTCTCCAATAGGGTTTTCAAGTGGGCCGTTGAATTGGCTAACTTCGACATTCACTTTGAGCCATGGACGGCAATTAAGGGTCAAATTCTCGCCGACTTCATAGCCAAATTGACTCCAGAAGACACAAAAATCGTCAATAGCCCCACACCACCCCAACCTGTAGCCGAACGAGCACCAACCCAATAACCCTGGCACCTTTTCCAAGCCGACATCTAGTGCCTCCATGTTGACGGTGCTTCAAACAACAATGGAGCGGGGATAGGAGTTATCCTGGTTTCCCCCTTCGAAAAACTTCATGAAAGTGCCATCAGTATCAATTTCCCTGCCATGAACAATGAAGCTGAGTATGAGGCCCTTTTAGCTGGTTTGCGCTCTGCGATAGCGATGAAGGTTGACAATTTGGCCATCTTTTGCGATTCCCAACTCATCCTCAATCAGGTTCTGGGGGACTATGAAGCACAGGACCCTAAGTTGCTAAACAGCTGTGCTATGTGCACAGCAGCTGTGCACAGCAGCTGTGCACAGCAGCCGTTTTCTCCCGCCTCGGGTCGCACAAAGATGATCGGAGCCGCTCATTTTGTTCAAAATATGTCGTTTAAGGTTTCTGTAAAAAATGAGCTTCGTTCGATGCCGTTAGAGACGTTAACAAAACAACCAAAATCACTTCAGAATTTAGCCTAAATTCTGAAGTGATTTTGGTTGTTTTGTTAACGTCTTTAACGGCATCGAACGAAGCTCATTTTTTACAGAAACCTTAAACGACATATTTTGAACAAAATGAGCGGCTCCGATCATCTTTGTGCAACCCGAGGCGAAAGAAAACGGCTGCTGTGCACAAAGACTTTCTGGTTGCTAAACTACCAAGCAACGGCGGCCGAACTTATCCAGCACTTTAAGAATTTCAAGATTGAACAAATCAACCATGAGCACAACGCCCATGCCGATGCACTCGCCGGCCTCGCTTCGGCATCTAAAGCTTCAGAATTTTGAACCATCAACTTTGGCAGTATTGACCACCCGTCTTTCAAAGCAACTCCAGAAATACTCAACATCGAGCTCGATCCAAGTTGGATGGACGAGATTGTTGCATTCCTCCGAGATGACACTCTCCCGACAAACAAAAAGGAAGCATAAAGTATCCGAAACAAGGCCGCTTATTATTGGCTTTTCGAGAGCGACCAACTCTACAGAAAATCCATCTTTGGGCTACAGAAACTCCTCGTCGTCCACCCAACACAAGTACCAGAAATTCTCGCCGAGCTACACTCAGGCAGCTGCGGCCGTCATTCTGGCGGACGCTCCCTCTATCAACGCGCGATGAGTCAAGGATAATTTTGGAAAAACATGAAGAAAGACTGCGAAGAGATTGTTTGCCAATACCGACCGTGCCAGTTATTATCCCCCATTCCTAAGCAACCTATACAGAACCTCTCCCCAATAACCAGCCCTTGGCCTTTTGCCCAATGAGGGCTTGAAATTGTTGGCAAGTTGCCAACAGCATCAGGTGGTTTCAAATAACTCATCACAGCAACAGATTATTTCTCTAAATGGGTAGAGGCCGAGCCTCTGGTCACAATCACTGAGGCTGGCATTCAGAGGTTCGTCTGGCGAAACATCATTTCAAGGTTCGGTGTTCCTTATGCCATCATCTCGAATAACAGGACCTAATTTGTTAACAAAGACCTCACCAGCCTCTATGCAGAATTTGGGATACACTTCTTTAACTCTACCCCTGCATGCCCTCAAGGAAATGGATAAGCCGAAGCTACGAACAAGAATGTCTGCGCTGGAATCAAGCGTCGGCTTAACTCCAAAAAAGGAAAATGGGCCGAGGAGCTACCTCTATTCCTGTGGGCTTATCGTTCTACACCTTGGCGATTAACAAGCCAAACACTGTTTTGCATGCATTCGTCATGGAGGTTGTAATACCTTTAGAGTCCAGATTCCTCACCTTGAGAATAAAACATTTTGACCCAAAACAAATGAAGAAGCTGTGGAAAGAGAATTGATTCTAACGGAAGAAAAGCATGATGATGCTCTACTGAAGCTTGCCGAATACCAACAACTGGTCGCCAAGGGCTACAACCATAGTGTGAGGACCAAGACCTTCAAGCCAGATGATTTGGTATGGAGGAAAGTAGTGCAAGCCAGCAAGAAGACAAAGTTTAAACCAAACTGGGAAAGGCCATTTCGCGTGGTTCGAATTGCTGGTGAAGGAGCTTATGTCATGGAAGACATGAATGGGAAAGTCCTCACCAACCTCTGGAACACCCAAAATCTGAAAAAGGCTTACTTGTGACAAACTCCACCAGCGTCCCATGCCTTCGGCCACTATCTGTCTTAACTTATGTTTTGTTTCGGCCCCAGGCCTTATTTTCCCTTTTGTTTTGAGTCGGCCTCAGCCATTATCTATGTTCATGACAGTTAAAGAGTAGTTCGGAATTTTTTTTTCAACTTGTATTTCGTCCTCATTTTTAAATGCAAGTACAATGTCTTGCTCGGCAATTGACGTTCTCTATGTAATTCTCCATGTTCGTCTTTCCTAGTTGTCTACTAAATTTTCACCCACGTCAGCACTTGCTGATAACTGCAAACGATGACTTCAGTCACACCCACATACGGCACTTGCGCCACCGCTTCGGCCATTATGATGCCCTAGAAGCATCCTGGACAGATGGCCCACTGAGCCTAAGGCACACATTACAGTTGGAACTTAGGCTACGGTTTAACTTGGCAAGACAATAAGGTCGGCCACAGCTCGATTACACTCACATCTCAGTGAGCAAACCATCCACAACCTTCAAACATCTAAGTCCTTCGTACTTTGGCTAGGGGTTGGCACTTTGGCTGAGCCGTAATCAAAAGTATGGGGCATCAATCAAACTCTCAATTCAACCTAAGTACTTTGGTTAAGGAATGGCACTATGACCGAAGCCCCTACATCAAGTTTCTTCTACTTTGTTCAAGGCTCAGCTACTTAGCCAAACCCAAACCAAAATGGGGGCTATGGACAATCATCACCCAAGACAACAGCATAACCAAAATCTATCTAAGACAAAATGTAAAGCATTGCAAAAAGGAACTTAACCAAGGCATTCATTCATAATTAAGAGTGCTACAAATTACATCTGGCACGGTAAACCCCAATGTTCAGAGCCATCTAGCCCATTAAGTTCCAAGTTGTAAAAAGAAACAAGTTAAACAAGATCGATTGAGACGTAAAAGGGTTATTAACTAGGGTAACCAACCACCCCAAAGTCAGCACCTGCGGGTGTTATCCGTAGATCTTAATCAACATTCTTGACCTCGGCATGAACCTTAAGGTTTGGATCGACATTCACGGTCCCATCTCCAACATTTTTAGCAGTAGCTTTGCCCCTAGATCCTCCCTCGGCATCATCACCGAAAACATCTTTGATCTCTTCATCACTCTCAGGAAACTCTTCAGGGGGGAGAGGCATGCATTCCTTATCTATGTATGGTAGATTTAGCTCTGGCAAAACAAGCGCAGAAATTGACTTGGTCAAATTCATATCGACCTCCAGCTACAGAACACTGGCCATGCCAGCCACACCATCGTTGTACCCCGTCCTATATGCGTCGGCACCCTCAAGTTAACCTCCTAATTCACCATCTTCTTAGCCTCCTTCTTGTATTCCTTGCCCGCTCGGTCAAAGTCAACTTGATAGCCCTTGGCGTCAACCTCCTTCAACTTTCTTTTTTCTCCTCTTTTCATCCTCCCCAACTCGCGCTCGGCGGCTTTCGCCCTACCGAGAGCTTCATCTCTCTGCTCCTTCAACTGTCCAATCTTAGCCTCGGCCACCTTCAGCTGCTGCTCCAACGCCTTGATCTTGTCATGCTCCGTTTTTAGGTCCTTGCGGTAGTGAGATCTCTTGGCAGTTACAAGCGCAGCCTTGTTAGAGGCATGAAGCAAAGCCTGCCCAGCCTGCACAAAGAAAGCATAATAAGTTCAAACAGATAAAAAGAACAAAATGGAAGATTGGGGCTCAAACGAACCTATACGAGATAAGCACTAGCATGGACCAAACTCGGTTGAAGGTCCGGAGGAACCTTCTCCATGTCCTTCGACAAGGCAAGACCATGAAGCATGGTGACTGCAAGGCCAAGGTCGCTTTTGACACTGTCCTCGACAGTCACCAGCCTCCCCTCCGCCAAAGCAAAGGAGGGAGTGAATTCTTGAGTAACAACGTGCCCAGCTGGACTGACTGATTTCTGAACTACCTTCGAGCCACCAGCAGCTGATGCCGCTGTTCTTTCTTTCTCTGCTGAGTGTGGGGTCGGAGGCTTGGTAGGGAAGAAGTCATGGGTTACCTTCTGTCTTTTCTCTTAGGGCTCGGCCTGGTCGGACCCGCTCGCCCGAACCGAGACGTTGTCCCTCAAGTTCAAGCGCACAACATTCCTTCTTGACATCTCTTAAGTGAATTCAGGAATGATTGTCTGAAGAGGCACGTCAATACCCGAGAGCACCGTGCCCTGACTCTTCCTGAACCAAAAAGATAGCTTTCTGAAGGTCGAGAATTTTACCCTCGGCTCCTTACCCTTCTTGCTTCCAACCTTCTGCTGGTTTCCACCCTTCTTCGAGGTCCCAGCCTTCTTGCTTGGCTCACCCGCCTCTTTCTCTTTCTTTTTGAGCTGGCCTTTGTACGATGGGATGTAACCTAAGAGAGTCGGCACGTCTCAGCAAGCCTATGATCTTAAGATGTCGACATTTTTCTCAGTGGACAAGGATTGCAAAGTCTTGGTAATGGCTCGGTGATCTACGAAAAAGCGAAAACAATCAGTGTGAACAGAGTGAATAAACGAATGAAAAACAGGCATGGCGAAATAAAGGAAAATGGGGAATTATGGAACCTCTGAAGTCTTTTATCTTCGGCACATGATGCCTATGTTTTGTCTGGTCGTCGAGCTCATAATTACCGTGTACTTCCACGTAGAAGTTTGCCCATTTGTCAGTATCGGGAAACCCATCCACTAAGGGCTCTTTGCCTCGGCGCGTTGATAGGTACCTATGCTCGGTGCAGCTGTGCCAAGACATGATGTATGTGTTGAAGAGATCAGCGACGGAGAACTCCAGCCCGTGGCTCTCCTTTAATGCGACCACGGCTATCACAATCCTAAAGCTATTGATAACGAAAAAGTGAGGGACAAGGCAAAACTGAGCCAAGAGCTCCCTCAAAAATGGGTGGAGAGGGAACTGAAGCCCAGCCTCGCAAATGGCCATAAGAGGAACTGTGATATGCTCAGGCCTGTGCTCACTTCTGTCCTTAATCCGATCACTAGCCGGCCATTTGGCTAACGATCACATCATCCAGAATGTTGTACTCTCAGCAGAAGTTCTCATATTCCCTAGGGACACCATTAAAGAAATGGGCGTGAGCACAAACCTGACCTCGCTCGTAGAGGTCGGTGACCTCTGTGTCAACGGTCAGAGCGGCATCGCATCCTGATTGTGCAGATGTCAAGGCCTCGGCTCCAAAAGTGAATCTAGATTCAGCCTCCGGCCGCCTATGTGGCAGAGCCTCGGACAGAGTGTACTTCGTGAATGATATCTTAGGCTTGGTGAGGAACTCGTCACCCTCGTACTCATAATTGCGCTCAGCGTTTGAATCTGTAACGCCCCGTAAATCAACATTTCCTCATCGTCGGACTCCCAACCCATCGGTTCCTCCTCCGGAAATTCTTCAGGGTCCTCTTCCTCGTCGTCAGATGATAAGTCTGGATTTGGCATTAACATTAAATGCTACCAATCCACTTCGTTAATCGGTGGGTCGTGGAACTCCTCAAGATCTTCTTCCTCGGGGTCCTCTTCATCGGAATCTGCCTCAAGGTCCTCCTCGGGATCCTCTTCAGGGTCTTCTTCAACTTCCACATTGTTAGGAGGTGCTACGGCCACTGCTTCGGCATTGTTTTCTTCAATTAGGAAATCCACGTTACCGAGGCGTGCGATTTGAACTAGGACAGGTATGGCTTCAACCTCATCCTGCTCTTCCTCATTTACGGGATGGATAAGGGTGCCATGCTCCTGGTAGAAGTCATGAGTGTAGGGGAAGGCATAGGGAAGTTATGGATCCTCCACTAGTTGGCTTGTCATGGATCTTACGGTGCTTGCGGGTTGATGAGCTTCAGCTAGAAGGTTGACTTGGTAGGGACTCAAGTGATTCATCTACAATGAAAAATTCTATTAGACAAGTTTTGAGAAAAGAGTTTTTAGTAAAAATTTTTAGGGAAAACTTTCCAAGTTTCTAAGTTCCACATTCGATCCTTGATTTAAGTCATCATCCAATTGTTTGGGAATTCCCAGCTCGGCGGTACTGCCAATTTCCGCGCCTTGCTTCAATCCGAAGATTGTTTTGACAGAATTCCACCCAATTTGGGATGGTAAACTTAAACTCAAATTCACGTTTGTGCAACGGTAAAACTATCTTATGGTTCTACCCATGCTACCCATGGCCGAGGTTTTGAACCTAAAGCTCTGATACCAAGTTGTAACGCCCCTAATTTTAGATACGTTAAAAGGATAATTTATTACAGAACATAAAGAGAGTCACTGCTCATTATTACAACATAACTCTCATAAGAGTATTTTAAACACAAAATAGAGAACTAGGGTTCCTAACTACTGCTCCTCTTGTTCCTCCATCCTAGCGAGTTCTTCGGCTCCGAACGCCTCCAAAGTGAAGAGTTCGCCCTGTTCATCTATCAGATCTGACATATTATACCGGCGTCGCCACCCATATAATATGTCAGGGTCACCAAAACGTAACACCATGAGCTACAAGGCTCAATAGTATAATCCTACTCACAACCCTTATCTTATGAACAAGAAATCATAATAACAACGATTCTACATAAATCAAGCTTATTGACAAATAGTTAATCAAATCCACATTTCCTTATTCAAACTAACGGTGGTGTTGACTTTTCTGACTCATCGTAGACCGTGTCGTTATTTCCACTTTTCTTTTCTAAAAACTCCTTTTTAACTCACCCAACCTCGGTTTCGCCATTCTAGGTTCCCGAGTATCCTGACAATGGTTCCGCCGCACCGGGTTCCCATTGGCACACAAAACTTTGCATTGGCTCCTCTCCACGAATAACCAAGCTACACACCCAATCTCGGTTCCACCGCGCCGGTCTCCCGAGTATCCTCACAATGGTTCCGTCGCGCCGGGTTCCCATTGGCACACACATACACACACATCTCACATAATGCTACCAAGCTAGTCATTATGTAGTTTCAAAAATATTTCCGTCCTCGGAACACTTTTCCCATTTAACCACACCCTAGGTGCCATGTTTCTACTTTCTTGATTTTCGTGTCTCGTTCTTATGCAAGACTCCGTGGGGTACGTAAACACAAATCAATCATTCAACAAACTCTTGAAACTTAATCTAACAAGATCATCCAACTCCATACTATTAGCATGCTTGAAACATCATGAACATAAATCATGCATTTTCAACATTTTAACAAAAATAACCTTATCTACTCTAGAAAGAAATGATCAAAGTTACTACTTAAGGACGTTCTATTCTTCCACATACGATTTCATACAATACATAGAGTTGGTGAACTAAGATTCCTACCTTACTTCTTGGCGGTGGTCGGCTACGGTGAATTGGTCGTTGGTTTTGTGATTCGGCGGCGTAACGGCTCCGGTTTGTTTCGAACAGAAGAGAGATGATCTTTTCTCTTCCTAGAAACAACTTGCTAACTAAACTAAGCTACTTTAAAGATCTAGAGGTGGTTTTGGAAGTGGTTTGGTGGTTTCTCTCAAGAACTCTTAAGAAACTCAAGAAAACTAGAACCTTTGAACCAAGAACACTAAGAACTTCTAGAGAGAAGTGAGAGCAAAAAGTGAAGGTGTGAGTTCAAGCTTTGGAGTGAGCTTCTATTTATAGGCAAACTCTCCCTCTCTCTCCTCATGGCCGGCTCCCTCTCTCTCTCTCTACATCACATTTTTTTATTCCATTAAATCAAGCTTTCAAGGAAGATCAAGGTCAAGATCCTAGGCTTGCATGGCTACGTTAGTCCTTGGATTTGATTCTTGGAAGATTTGTGGTAGAAAGGAGGTTTGTACAAGATTAAAAATTGATATTAGTACAAGGTAGGACAATGGACGTTAGGTTTTGCTTGGAAGAGTATACAACCATGGATTTGAAGTACAATGGAAAATCAAGCCAAGGTACTCTCTCTCTCTCTCTCTCTCTCTCTCTCTCTCTCTCTCTCTCTCTCTCAGGCTCTCTCTCCTCTCTCTCTCTCTCTTGTACTAGCTTATACATATATATATATACACACACACACACATTACAATGCAAGAAAGACATAAAATATTAGGTACTTTTGTACTTCGTGTCAAAGAGATTTAAAAAGGTTAAGATTTTCCCATTAAACTAATCAATTAGCACATGTGTACTAAGTCAATACTTTAATCAACCAAGTACATATATAATATATACATAGGTACTTAGGTGATCTAGGGAGATCATCTCCCCATTAAATTAATCCAATCGGGTACAAAAGCCCAATATAAAACAATATAGGAGTACTTAGGGATCTTAGGTCTTTAAGGTCCAAAAGTACATACACAATAACATATTGGTACTTCATCACATGGGGTTTTTTTTTTGAAAATGACTAGTTTATTAAACCCATGTGCTAGTTGAAAGACTAACCTTATTACCCAATGGATAATAAATCCCCTAGTATTTATTGTCCAATGGACAAAAGTTAAAAGGAAACTTTTATATTAAAATAACCAAAATGTCCTTTTAATCAATTATAAAATTCTATTTTTTTATAGAATTAGTACTTGACCAAATCTATCAAGAAACACTTTTAATATAAAAGAATGGAGTTTCTATTATCCAATGGCTAAAAGTTCCCCTAACTTTTATCGTCCAATGGATAAAGAATAAAACTAAAATAATAAGAGAAAATAATTAATAAATTTCAAGTCTAGGGTTGAAAAGGTTCACAAGGTGCAAAGATGGGCAAAAAGGTCCATCTATGGTTAGGGAAAAGTAACTAATTCCTAGTTAGGTTCCTCCAACATGTCGGTTAGAAGCTAACTAGGCTTGCTAAGTAGGACTTAAAGTCAAGAAATGAATTTCTACGAGCTAAAGCGTAATTATGACAAACTACAAGAAAATTAAGGCAACCCAAGCAAATTTAAATTAATAACTCGAATAATAAACAAATTTTTATTTATTGAAATTCAGAGTTATTACAGAATCTCTGGACATGTTGGAATCAACAGACATGTTCAATGCTATGGAAGAATTCTGGTGTCGGCTCCTACTTCTATCCAACCACTCTCGAATCAACGCATCACCAGAATCGTCCCCCGAGCTTTTGGAGTCGGAGGAGATGACAATCACCGGGTGAGCTAGACCTAACAAAACAAGAAATCGAATGAGAAACCTCATCGTCGGCGAAAAGACAAGGGTCTTGCTAAGATCGGCTAACCCACTGGCCCACCCTAGTTACCTACAAATATAGGCTCGGGAATCTCTTGGAATTCGTCCTAGATTCAGCATTGTCTATCCAGTGTCAGCCAGAGCCAACCAGCATCAGAGCTGGGGCTCGGAAGAACAGTTTAAAGATGAGGAAGAACATCCCCATCTTCATACTGTTCACACAAAACAAAAACCACAGAAAAACACCAGAAAACAATGGAAAATGGCATAAAAACTCTAGAGGAAAGAAGATAGACGTAAATCGGCCTCATACTTGAAAATTTCTAGAAGATTTGATGTTGAATCCACAAGAAATCAAAATCTGAAGCGAAGAGGAGGAGAGAGAAGCTCTGATATGGTGTTCTAGAGAGAGAAGAGTTTGTCGCCCCTTATATAGAGGAATGGGGTGGGTTCAAATTTCTCGCCCATAATTACACCGCCGAACCAACGACCAATCAGCGTCTGACATGTGGCATCGATGAGACGGCCATATAGAAATCCAACGCATTCCAAATGACCTTTCATCTGCCACTCCTATGCAGAAGATGACATCTGGCACTCCTCCACTAGCGTCTCTCTGGCGATTGCTGCTTCCCCGAGAAGACTGAAAGTGTTAAAGTGCGGCCAAGGTGCAGCCACATTCACGATTGCTCGAGTTCGGCATATTTTGAGGTTTGGCCAGGTTTGTTGTCAACCTCTACCATGCAATCAGCATCGGCAGAGACTGAGGGGCTATTGTAGTAGGCCGAACCAAAAGGTTCAGACCCCGTATCTGAGAAGCACGGACCAAGGTTAGGGCCGAAAGGGGTGGCCATACTCAAACCCAAGTTCGGCTACAATCGAGGAATGGCGATGAAAGACAATGCACTTGTCTGACAACCCGTTCAAGGTGAGTCATCCGGTTCAGCTACCCTCAAGGCCAGTAACTCTATCAGCTGTTTCCCATGCGGGTCACCTACCTTCGTGCTCAACCTAAGGTGAAGCTCGGCTAACCATGGTGTCACATGCCACCCCACGCACTGAAACCATTATGCTAAGAGATAATGATGAGCGCACATGGGGGTGCCAGCTCACACCAAAAACATTTACCAGATCTTGTTAGTGACGTCACGGTGACATCAATCAACCCGTTTAGGGCACATGCTCATACTTGGAGAGCAAGCCAAGAAGACTCTATAAATACCAAAGGATAGCAGCCCTAAAAGGTACATGCTACTCAATCCCTAAAACCCTAGTCTCTTGCTTTTGCTATCTGCACATTCTCATCCTCTCACCGGACAGCCTTGCCGGGCAACCCCGGCCAGGTTTTAGTCGTGCATTCACTGCACAGGCTAGGGCAAGACGACTAGAAAACACTCGAACCAATTGAAGAGGAGTTTAGACCAGGGATCAATGTGCCACACAAACTGGATTTTGCCTGCACAAGGGAAGATTCAAATGGGATTAAATGGGATTTGGTCTCCTTTTGAAGAATTGAAATCGAAGTTAAATTGTTTGACAAGTCATATTTACAGGGTACATAGCACTTGTGATGCAAAACATTAAAAAAAAAAAAAGGGGGTGAAAGTACATTAACACCCCCTCAACTATTTTTCTTGTAAACACCCCCTCACATTTAAAAGCGCCCATAGAGACCCCTTCAACTACTTGAAACGAAAAAAAAAGACAAACTCCGTTAACACAATGAATTGACGAATATACCGTTTCTATTATTATATGGGCCAACAAACAATTCTGTCTCTATCTCCCTCTCTCTCTTCTGATCAAACAAACCCAAACCTCCCTCCCTTAATTCCTTTTTGTTTCTCGCCCCAATCTCTATGTGTGTGTGTGTGTGTATGTGTGTGTGCAAGCCCTATGTGTGTGTGTAATGGCAAACCATGGTTTCACAACCTCTGTAGGATTCCGCTCTCTTCCCTTCGAAACCCCTCTTCTTCCAATCCTCTCACTTCCAGGTAACACCTCTCTCTCTCTCTCTCTCTCTCTCTCTCTCTCTCTCTCTCTCTCTCGAATTGCTCTCCACACTGTTTACCCTTTTCCCAACAACCCGCTTTCCCCCACCATTTTTCCTACCTTTTTCTTCCATTTACAGGTTAATTCCAATTAAACCAGACCCAATTCCCACTCACACGACTCCATCACTCCCATCACAAAAATGGGTTTTACCCAGAAATTTCAGTCATGGTTCGATGCACCTCGTGATATCCGAAGGAAAACCCAAGTTCAAGAAGCGCAAGACCGAGCCCTTAACGAAGGAAAAGTGGAAGACGAAGAAGAGGTTTAAGCAGCAGAGGAAGAGAGACAAGGACAAGAGGAAATCAGCTAACACCCAAGATTTATTGGGGTTAAAGGGAAGAAAAAGAAGCAGAAGTTTGCCAATGCGGCTGATAGGATCAATGACTAGCTCTACCACTTCGTGGCCGATTATGCTGATCATCTCATCCGCCCTGATGTCGCCGTTTGGCAACCTGAACGGCTTCATCCCAGGGATGTAGTCCGGCACGACGAAGTGGTACGCGAACGCGCCCAGGCATAGCCTGGCTGAGTTCCCCACCCACGCGTATAGGAGCGTCTGGCATCGTTTTCCATTTCAATTTGGGGGCTAGGAATTTGAATTTGGGTTTGCTAATTGGGGCTTGATAATGCAAAATTTGGGTTAGGGTTTGATGTTGGGGTTTTCTAAAATTAGTGATTTGTGGGGACCGAGTGTGGAAGGGGGGTTCAGTGATGGTGATTGGGTAGTTGTGTGGTGGTTTGGGATTGTGGTGGTGACAGTAATGGAGATGGTGAAGTCGGTGGTGAAGGGAGAAGAAGAAGAAGAAGAAGTATATAGTTATCGAAGAGAGAGAAGAAGAAGATGAATATAGTTGTCAAAGGGCATTGATGTCCAATCAAGGCCCAAATTACTAACGTGTGACCTCTTAGCAAACAATTCTACGATGGAAGGGGGTCACTTGGGTAACGGGAGTAGTTGAGGGGGTCTCCATAGGCGCTTTTAAATGTGAGAATGTATTTACGAGAAAAAGTGATAGTTGAGGGGGTGTTTATGTACTTTTACCCAAAAAACAGATAGGAAATTAGGTGATAAATAAGAAATTAATTATTAGGCCTAATTTTGATCATGAGAGCTTGAATATTTGTAAGATAAAGTGCTACAAATTCTCTATATGGAACATGCATGACCCCACTACATGAGAGTTCTATTTAAGGGGATTAGGATGAGGAACCATGCATTCATGTACTCGTGCTCGGCTTTTGCATTGAAAATAGACTATAATTCCGGCAAGTTACCGCCGGATTTTCTGCTGGGCGGTTTCCGGTTATTGCCTAACGGTTTAGGTTTCTATGGTGGGGATATGCTCAAGTTCGGCTGGGTTAGTCTTTACTCGATCCAACGGGGTGTGTGTCGTTTAGCCTCCTCACTTGAGGTTTCTGGTGTGGTTGACGTGGTGGTGGGGGACAGTGGGGTTTCTACCTTTTCCCCTTTCCGGTGGTCCTGTGACATAATATTTAAGTCGGTTTTGTTGCTGGGCGAAATCGTTCCTTGCATAACGGCGTCTGTGGAGGTGTTTCAAGAGGGGGCTGTTTCTGCCAGGCTTCGTGCTCTCCGTTTGGGATGCTCCGGCTGCATCTACATTTGTGGCTGCTGGCTGGATGTTGGACAATGGCGTGATGGGGTGGGCGGCTGTGGTTCTGCTTTGTTAGGGTTTGGTGTTTGGACTCTGACTCATTTAAGTGTTTTGGTTGGGTTTGGGAGTTTGGGTGTTTTGGGTTGCACTGGACCTTTTAATTGATTTGGGCTTCGACCCATTTGGTGTTCAATCCGGGAAAATGACGGCTAAGAACATGGTTTAATAATTAATACCCGCCAAAGACATTTTCAAGGTTAACAAATGTTCTCAGCATGTCTTTGGCGGATATTAATTATCAAAACGCGTCCTGAGCCATCATTTTCCCATCCTTTTAGGTGTTCGGGCTTTGGTCCATTTTGGCTTGCCCTTGGTTGGCAGCTTTCCAACCTCGGCTTCTTCTTTCTTTTAGGTTTTGGATTGGCACATAATTGTTCATAGACTTTGTTTAGAGATATGATGCCGTCTTGATTTTTGTTCCTTTTAGTCTTTGTACTTATTAAAATATTAATAAAATTTTCTTTGTCTTTCAAGAAAAAAAAGACTATACTTATAGAGACATTGAATAATTTTCTCTGAGGTTGGTGTACATTCATAAGGTGCGGATGGAGGATACTGACAACACAAGTTGCAAAAGTACTTGACTACTTCTCCAAGGCTGAGTTCTTTTAAACTTTAATTTTTTTTTTGATTTGTGTGTTTTGTTTATTTTTTTTTTGAATTTTTGTTAGATTTGTGTTTTTTTTTTTTGGATTAATCATTTATCTCGACGATAGAAGTCTAAAAAGTACGAACAAAAGCAAAAAAAAAAGTTCACTCAAACGAAAAAAGTATCAAACAATTGTCTTTTGGAGTTTAAGTTCCGTGTTATTTGAGTTTTTTCAACATCAGTCTATATTTTTATACTTTTCCAATTCGTCTCGTCAAGACGAATGATTAATTCCTAAGATTAAGTGGAAAAGCTAAACAAAAAAGTTACGAAAAATTAAAAAAAATACCAAAAAAAATTCAAACTTAAAAATTTTAAAGAACGCATTCTAAGAAAAAGAAAGGGTCAAGCATGCCCCTTCCATTTATTTTTTCGAAAAAAGTTGTACTACTGGCCTGGACGAGTTCTTCACGCTCTATATTTGTCCATCTCTTAGTCAAATTAGAGTATTCTCATTCTCAATTTTTATCATCTTCTCAAATTCATGATTATTTTTATAATTTATTTTCCTCCAAATATCCATTCATATTCATTTATGTCTTGAGTATTATCTACACTACGCTAAAACTCTTGGAATTTTAAAAAAATTGTATGTACCCACTATCAGTGGCGGACCCAGGAATTTAACATAGTAGGGGCATCAATTTTTTTTGTAACTGTAATATATGAGTTACACTTAAGCACACTCACACTAAAATTAATTTTAGCATTCATGATAAAGTAACAATTTTAAAGTACGTATTTTAATAACCAGCTAATTAGGCAAACTTGCACATTTCGACTATATGCATTAAAACAAAATTATCACATATTCATCATCTATTTTCCTATTATTAACTCCACGAATACAAGTTTCGGGGACCAAAAGTGTATAAATGCAATGTTCGAATTCATATTGAGTATTGCACAAATAATCGGAGATGTTGGGAGAGTGGAGGAAAACAAACAAATAAATAAAAACTTAGGGGAGTGGGGGAGACTCATTGGAACTTGGGGGAGGGGGGGACAAATAAAAATAATAAAACATAAGGAAGTGGGAGAGACTCGAACTCAATCACTGTAATTTAAAAACTTGCACCTTACTACAAGACCAAATGTTACCTACTTACACGCCCTCGATTTTCAACATAAATAATAATCATTTATAATAAATAAAATTCTCGCCGAGGTACAAATAATACCCAAATAACATTTCTTTCCCCTGTTCTCAAATCAAACACAACTATTACAATCCTGGCTCGATGCCCCAAATGGTCAAAATACCAGTATCCGAAGAAAGTAATATTATAATTTACAATAATCATTCTTCCAAATACTCCTCTTGAATGGCTTTCAATAACATGATCATGCATACACATCAAGTACGCCACGTCAACTCCTTTGAAGTGTACCTGAAAATGTTAATAGGTTGAGCTACATTAGCCCAGTAGAGAATTCTAAGCTTAAACTAGATGAAAATGTGATGAATCATGCACCATGAATGAATGAATATTGACAGATATGCCCAAAGTACGAATGATTACCAACGAGCTACACGCTATAGTCAAGGGTTCTAGACTTCACATAAATGTCACTGACCGTTATTTATCAGATTAGATACATTAATAAACTCACATCAAACCACATCAGTCTATAATCAATTCTAAATCATCCCATTATTCTTTGTACAATAATACACTCTTTCTCGTGCCCACATTTATCATCATCAAATCCCTTTATTACGAAACCTTTCCTTTATGATTGCAAAATGATTTGTGAAAAACAAGACCAATAAGGTCACACTTCGTTGATTCGCTCAAGAATGCCGGAGGATTTTTAATAGAAATTCTCTTTTCAAAACCAAAATCTATCCTTAAAACAAAATATTTATAAAATCAATCTTTTGTCCTTTCATCGATAAACAAATATCAATCCATGCATCATAATTCTCTAGTTAGCGGAATCGCACATCACATAACCGAACTTTTCGTTTTAAGCCCGGTCATCTCACCATTTTGGCCGTTCTACCAAATGGTGATACTCGTAGTGTCCAATCTCGCTACATCCACATGTCAATTGATCATTCATAACTCAAGCATTCCACAACCAACCATATCATAACATCGGTTAACGA